>JAQQSZ010004513.1:0-14134 GCA_028646595.1 Phalanger gymnotis | reverse complement strand
AAGAGCAAAATGAGCAGAGCCAGGAGAACAGTGTATAAGGCAACAGTAATATTGTTTAAGAACAACTTTGAATGCATAAGTTATTTTGACTATTACAAATATCCAAATTAGCTATGAAGGACGTATGAAGAAAGATGCTATCTGCATCCAGAGAAAGAATTGATAAACACAAGTATGTATAGAATAATTTTACATACATAAATATATACATACATATGTGTGTGTGTACACTTATTTGTGTCTAATGGTAGCCATCTCTAGGGTGGGGAGGAGGAAAAAAATTTTACATTATAATTTTGTTATATTTTTGAAAGGAATACCAAGTTATGCATAGTAGATTTTCAGTTTCATGTGCAATCATCTTTGTTATTTGCACTGTTATGGAAAATCCTAGTTTTATTCCATAAATCAAAAATAAAATTTGATAAATCGTAATAATAGTACCAAGGAGGCAACAGTCACAAGTAAAGTGAACTTCCTGATACCGATGGTGAGATTTTTTTTTAAGGGTGGGGGAGGAGGAAAGAAAATCAGAGAACTAGAATTCAAGGGAGTACCTTTTATTACCTTTTAGAAATTGAAGGATGGCTGAACAAACTGTGGTACATACATGGATGAGAATATTGACATGCTATTAAAATAATGAAAGAGACAGTTTCAGAGAATCCTGGGTTATATAAACTCATGCCAAGTGTAATGAGCAGAAATAAAACAATTTATGTAAGGACAGTAATGTCATAAAGAAAAACTGAAATGTTTCAGAACTCTGGTCAATGCAATGACCAGCCATGTGTCCAGGACCTATTCTGAGACCTGCTACACAAAGCCTGTCAGAAAGGTGATGGACACTAGCAAAGAGATATGCTGTATTTTGGGACATGGCTACCGTATTGATTCATTTTGCTTGACTAAGTATGTGTATTTGTTACAAGATTGTCATTGTTTTTCTCTCTAAGGTTACATGGATGGGTAGTGGGTAGGAAGAAAAGAAAAGGTCATAGGTGAGAGGAGCAATGGTGCTGCGAAAAGAAAAAAAAAACCACTATAACCCTTTGTAAAATGCATAGAAAACAACCAAAGACAGTTCAGAAGGAAACAGAAGAGTCAAAACACGTAAAATTTACTATATACTTTTAAAAAATAAATACTGGGTTTCACATAGAATCCTTTTGTATTCTGTGCTGGGTATGAAAATTGTTTTTACTGTATAAGTTCAGAATAATTAAAAAAAGCATTGTTAGAGATTTTGAAGTTTGGACAAAAAACTGACAACACCTTAGGAGCAGAGATTATGTTTTAATCATTGTTGCAGGGGCTTCACAAAAAAAAAAAAAAGGCTGATTTGGGAAGCGAACAGCTACTTAAAAATATGATGTTTGAGAATTTTATCTCTAGGCCACAGCATGCAATACACCTAACTAGCGCTGATAAAAATGTCTTTGCCTGTCATTGGGTAAGGGATTGGTTGGGAGGGGAGGGCAAGTGGGAGGAGGGGAGTGAAGCAGTTAGATTTGCCAGGGAGAGGGGGAAGATGTAAAAATAAAAGACATACTTTTTTTACCCAGACCAAAAGTAAAATAAAATCTAAATTGATTAATGACTTCCTTATGTGGGAAGAGAAGTGTCTTTGCCTGGAGTCTTTTAAATCTAATTAAAGGAGCTTTATGATTAAAAAGAAAAGGAAGGGAGAAAACTGCCTGTATCTATCTATCCACCAAAGTAGATAGCATAGAGAATATCTACAAGCTGGAAGAAGTAGAAATGTTCCATAATCCCAGAGACAAATTCCAAGAAAGGAGCAGACAACAAAACCCATGACCCCAGATGTCTATGCATAGGTATCAAATATGGGTAACAAGCAGGGTGAACAAATAAATGATCCTAATGTCAGGAGGCCAATATAATCTCATGGATATCACTGAGATTTAGTGAGATGAGATAAAGGATAGAAAAAGAGTTGAAGATTTAATAAGATGTGTATCAGGATTGGTTCTAGAAGAGTATACCTTAATCATAAGAAACACACTAGATAAAAGGTGGAGATAGAGTAATGTTCCATAGCTTAAAACTAAAGTTCTTTATCCAGGCGCCTGTGAATTTTTTTTTAATATTTTGAAAATATTTTCAATTTTTAAATATAGAATTTTATTGAACTTGTTGAATTTTTTAAATATTGAATTCAAATATTCAATTTGAATATTTAAATTCTTTGAAATAACTGTTCTTAGATACAATTATTTTACAATCCTGTGTATTTTATGCATTTGAAAACATTATTCTGAGAGGTCCATAGGCTTCCCCAGATTTCCAAATGGGACCAGGACACAAAAAAGGCTAAGAATTCCTAGTTTAAAATACACTCAGGGGAGCAAGAATTTCAGAAGGAGACACAGACCAAAAGGGCATTGTTGGTACTACCATGTTAAATTTGATTTATACATAAAACACATGGTACATGTTTGATTCATGATTTCTTAGGCAATCCTACTTTTCTGCCCTTTGTATGTGGAAAAAAATTATTGCTTTCGAGTTCATAATAATAATTTTAAGAAAGAAGAAGATAAATGATGTGAAAAAATCCACGGACTAGAGCTCCGGCTTCATTAGCATTTTTGGGTGGAGATCAATAGAGGCAGCAAAAGAAATATATTGTCATTGAAATATATTGCCTGGATAGAAATAAGAAGTAGATGAAGATAAATTCAGGATTCAAGTCAAAAAGCTTGTCCTGGAGCAATGATATAATAGTAATGCAGGGACTTCAACTACCCTCCTCTTCCTCTGGAGTTCTCCCTCTCCTTCTCAAAGTAGAAACGCTAATAATATCTGGACTTCCTCTAATGACCACTTCATCATTCAAAATATGGAAAAATGAATAAAGAAAAGATTTCTTTGGGACCTAGTTTTCACCAAATTTCTAGGTTTGGAAATAGTAGAGGGCTTGGGCAGATGAAATCACTCCATCTGGGTATCCATGATGGAGGGAAGGAGAGAAAAGTGGAATATAATCAAGTATGCATCTTAGATTTGTGGAAAGCAGACCTCGAAGAGTTTAGGGAGAGGGCAAGGAAGATGTTTTGGACTTAAATTCCACAAAAGTCATAACAAGAAGGATGGAAAGCTCTCAGGAATGAAATTCAGAAGACAGAAAGAAACAATTACAATAAATTGGAAGAATTGGAGTCCCCTAATGAGACAAATGTGATTGCACAGAGAATTCTTCAACGAGCTTGGATTTTTAAATGATGTAACACAGGATGCCATGCCTCTCACTGCCTAGAAGGCCAGGTAGGTTAGATTTTCACTTCTGCCCCAGGGTGTTCCAGTACCCTTAAGGGGATTGGCTGTGTCAAAGTTCTCAGCAAAAGCCTCTAGCCCCCACAGAAGTTTTTCCCCCAGGTGTAGAGGGCACCCCATTTAGAGTATCTGTACCCCATTAGTTTTTATGCAAAAAATGTTTACTTCAAAAGATATAATCACAAATATACAAATTTGAGTCCGAGCGATGGGGCCGGGGCTGCTGCTGGGCGCGGATAGGCTGCTGCGGGCTCTGGGGTTTCAGCTTGCGGGAGGGCGGGCTCCTGCAGCGCCAGCTCATCGAAGCCAAGAGTTGTACCTGACGGGGGACCGGGCCACTGGGGAGGCTCTGCTGATTGATCCCGTGCTGGACACCACCTCCAGAGATGCTCGACTTGTCCAGCAGCTCAGCCTGCACCTCCTGTGTGCAGTCAACAAGCACTGCCATGCGGCCCATGTCACAGGCAGCAGTCTCCTCGGGTTCCTGATTCCTGGTTGCAAATCTGTCATCTCCCGTCTCAGTGGAGCCAAAGCTGACCGGTTCCTGGAGGACGGTGACATCCTGCCCTTTGGGCGATCTGCCCTGGAGGCCCAGGCCAACCCGGGTCACACGGCTGGCTGTCTGACTTTTGTCCTGAGTGACCACAGTGCAGCCTTCACTGGGGATGTCCTGCTTATCCGGGGATGTGGATGCACAGACTTCCCACAAAGCTGTGCTAAGACTTTGTACCATTTAGTCCATGAGAAGATCTTCACTCTTCTTGAGGACTACCTCATCTACCCAGCTCATGACTACCAATGGCATACAGTGTCCACTAAGGAACAAGAGCGGACCCTGAACCCTCGCCTCATGCTCAGCTGTGAGGACTTTATCAAGGTCATGAACAACCTCACCCTGCCCAAGCCTAAGCAGATCAATATTGCTGTCACGACCAACATGCTCTGTGACATTCAGGAGCCCCACAGCTGACTTCCTTGAGGCTGCAACCACCTCACCCCAGCTCAGCGTCTCAGCTCCACCTGCTCCCACTGGGAGGAGGTTCTAATGGTTCTAGTGATAGACCCCATTCCCTCTGAAGATTCCATTAATAAAAACTTTTTTTTGCCTAAATAAAAACCAAATATACAAATTTATTCCCCCCTCTTTGTACCACCTCTTGGGAAGAAAGGGATTGGGTTCATAGTTTAGTTCAGTTCTTGTAGAACACAGTGCCTGTTTTACATCCAAAAACCCCTCCCAGAGTCGAGACCCCATCATGCTGGATTTTCAAGACATCTATGCTGGGCAGTCAGTCAGCACAGTAGATAGAGTGCCAGGCCTGGAGTCAGGAAGATTCATCTTCCTGATTTCAAATCTGGCCTCAGTCACTTACTAGCTGTGTGACCCTGAACAAGTCACTTAACCCTGTTTGCCTCACTTTGCTCATCTGTAAGATGATCTGGAGAAGGAAATGACAAACCACTCCAGTATATCTGCCAAGAAAACTCCAAATGAGGGGTCATGAAGAGTCATGATTGAACAACTACAAAAATTCTGGGCTCTCTGGCTGCACTATAGTAACTACAATCCTAGCTCTGGGGTCTCCATGGCTCAAACTCCTGGGTCCTATAAGGATCATCTCCAAAATCTGAAACTGAGGACAAACAACACAGAACAAAAATGAACACCTCCAGGCCCTTTTCTCAGAGCCAGGAGAAAAGAAGAGGGAGCAGGGTGAGTGAGATGGTGAAGACCTCCCATAAAATCTAAATCTCAGCCCTTCTGTAAATTGAGTGGGATAAATAAAAGTGAGGATTTTTCAGCATGGCTCAGGGCTTAGGCCTAAGTTTTGAATTACCTGACCTGTAGGAATCTGAAACTTAGCGCAGCCTGATCCCCTCAGCATGAGCCTCACCAAATAAGGCTAAAAGTGTTCTTAAGAGTTGGTATTGGCTAAATTAGCGGTTCCTGGTACCTTGTACCTGAGGTAGATTTCCATGTTTAGATTGTGAGCTTGAACTCCACCAATGAGAGTAAAAGGGTCAGTGGTTGGGTGGGGGTTGTTAGAGTATAAAGCTGGGTTGTGCCCTCTGGGTGGCGCCGCCTCTCCCTACCCATTGTCTATGGTTCAGAGACTGCCCTTTCCCCAAGGACCATAATAAAATTCATTGCTACTTTCTACTTGAGAAGTCTCTGAGCTTAGTTTTGGGTGAAGCTGCTGTCCCACACAAGGGGAAGAAAGCCCTTCTCTAACTGGCTCAGTTCATGGTGCCCATACTGTGGGTTACTAAGATCTTCACCCTCTGGACGCAGCAGGTAAGAGTAAATGAAAGAGAGGCAGAGGGAAAAAAAAAAGCCCAGTATCACTAATTTTAAAGGTTCTGACAGTCAATCAAAGGAGGCTACCTCCATATATATGATAGGGGGCATAATTCTCTAAATTACTGTAGCAACAGTCTGCTAGCAGCTGCTGTAGGGGTGTAAGACCCGCCAACAACCAGCACACAGAAAGCTGCCAACACAGGTTCTTTGATCTGCTTTACTAAGGAAAGTAACTTTAAGGGGTGAACAATCTCAGTTTAATCAAACTTACAAATGTCATTCACAGTTCAGGGGGAGAAGATCAGCCCCCTGAATTTCAAGGCAAATACAAACAGAAATTACGAACATCAACAGACAGACCTAGTCTGATTCAAATCACAATTCATAGTTACCAGAGAAACACCAATATCTGGGTTGAAAAACTGGGGGGCAGTTGCAGCTTGCCCAGAGTCTCAATACTTCTTCCATGAATGAGCCCCAAAAGTCAAATACCAAGCTCCCTTCAATTATATCCTATTCAGAGCCTTGAGGGCTCTGAGCTCACCCAGGCTGGGTGTGAGAAAGTTCCCCATCCCCAGTATTATGTCATACACAAATCAATGACACCCAGTTGTCTCAGGGCTGAGAAATACTCCAAGACAAAAAGATCCCACTTTATCTGCCCCATTCAAACAAAGGCCAGAATCATTAAAGGCACTTAAGAGAAGAACAGCAAAAAGTTCCACCTTAATTACTATTACAACTATGCGATTTAGGTATGCTCCAAAGGAGCCTCCATGTTAGGAGAACTGTAAGGAAAGACAAGTAACTGAGGACTAAACTTGTACAGCCCGTCTCAGAGGGAAAAATGAGGTACCATAATGGAATTGAAAACAAGAAATATTTGAGTTTAATGTCCAAGTGAGAAACTTCCCAACAATCAGTTAGCCCAAAGCAAAAAAGTGTGCCTCCAGAGGTAACAAGATCCCCCTCATTGGCAATCTTCAAACAAAAGATGACTGACCACTTTTCCACCATGATGTAGAGGGGATCTTTATTCAAAGGCAACTAGGTGGTACAGTAATAGAGTCAGAAAGACTGGAGTTCGAATTTGGCCTCAGGCACTTACTGGGTATGTGACCCTGAGCAAGTCATTTAACCTCTCTTTGCCTCAGTTTCCTCACCTGTAAAATGGGGATAATATTGGCACCTACCTCACAGGGTTCTTGTGAGGATCAAATAAGATAATATGTATAAAGTATTTAGCCCAGTGCCCAGTATATAAAAACTCTGGCTATTACTGTTAGCTATAGGATATGACGTCTGGTTCTACCATTTTTGGAATTCTGTGATTCTATGAAATTATTTATATATGTACAAATATATATGTGTATATACGTGTATATATATACATATATATATATTATTGAGCTACATTAAAAGTTTAGATAAACAAAGCCCAACAGCAAGAGACAGAAATAGAAATTCTGTTCCAAATTACTTTAGACATTATAAAATATTGGGGAGTCTACCTGCCAAAACAATTACAAAACACTTTTCACACAAATAAAGTCAAATCTAAATAATTGGAAAAATATCACGGTTTGCTCCTGGTTGGGCTGAGCTAATATAATAAAAATGACAATTTTACTTAAATTAACTTACTTGTTTAGTGCCATACCAATTAAACTGCCACAAAATTATTTCATAGAGCTATAAAAATAACAATAAAATTCATCTGGAAGAACAAAAGGTCCAGAATATCAAGGGAGCTAATGAAAAGAAATGCTAGGGAAGGTGGCCTAGCCATACCAGATCTTAAACTGTATTATAAAGCAGCAGTCATTAAAACTACTTGGTACTGACTAAGAAATAGAGTGGTGGATCAGTGGAATAGGTTAGGTACACAAGACAGTAGTCAATGACTATAGTAACCTACTGTTTGATAAACCCAAAGACTCCAGTTCTGGGATAGAAACTCACTATTTGACAAAAACTGCTGGGAAAACTGGAAAATAGTATGGCAGAAATTGGTCATATACCAATATCTCACACCATATTCAAAAATAAAGTTAAAATGGATTCACAATTTAGATATGAAGGCTGATACTCTAAGCAATCTGGGAGAGCAAGGAATAGTTTACCTGTCAGATTTATGGAGAAGGGAAGAATTTATGACCAAACAAGAGACAGAGAGCATTATGAAATGGAAAATGGATAATTTTGATTACATTAAATTGAAAAGTTTTTATACAAACAAAGCCAATGCAACCAAGATTAGGATGGAAGCAGAAAATTGGGAAAGAATCTTTACAACCATTGTCTCCGATGAAGGCCTCATTTCTGAAATATACAGAGAACTGAGTCAAATTCATAAGAATACAAGTCATCCAGAACTTGTATATTGTTTGATTTCCTTCATATTTTGGGTCCTACCGCTAGGACTATATCAGCTATACAATAGCCGATTAACATGTTTCTACGTTCAGAAGAATATTATTAGCATAAACATTGTGCTAGTGCAGCCAAGAAAATCTTTCCATTTTAAATTGTACTAGAAACAGCGAAAAGAATTAATATTTAGTAGAGAAACTGATGAGGTTTGGGGCTGAGGGGTGCTCGATACCCCAAAATACCAACACGCTGGTTCCTGCCAAATGAATTCAACTCAAGCCTTCTCAGCCGAGGAAAAAGACAAAGTTTATTAAAGATTCACCATAACGGATTATCTTAAGAAATCTTACCCTTTGCGATGCTTGTTTTCACAAGCGGGTCAGATTCAATCTGCTGAGCTAGATTGAATCTGAGCACCTTCATGGAGGCAAGATGTAGCAAGATACAGAAAAATTGTGCGAGGTATTGAGGGGTGGTCTGGGGTGATTAGAGCAGGGGTTTAGGCGGGGTCTTGAGGAGGAATCTAAGGAGCAGCTTGATGGGACTGGGATGAAGTCAGAATCCAGGGTGGGAAATAGCTGAAGGCTAACTGGAGATGACAGAGAATAAGAGAGCCAGGGTAACAGAGCTAGGGTATAGATATTTTGATCAGGATCAAAGGTGGGAAACAGCTGGACAACAGACGGCTAGGCTAGGTAGAGATTTGGGCCTAGATAACGAAAGGCTTATGGCCTTAGCCAAAGGCCAGATCTAGTGGGAAGATTCTAGAAGAGATCAAGGGGGTTCCCAGAGACTGTATCCCATCATGTTCAAGGGGGTTCCCAGAGATTGTACTCCAAATTCAATGTGGTTCGCAGAGACTGTACCCTCATCAAAAGGATAATGTTTGCATAGATTTTCCTTTCCAAGAAAATTTTACCCATAAAGATTCATCTTGTTTTAAAAGTTAGCAGCTTTTTCTCCCTGCTAATAATACTATCAAAATCTTGATTTTTAGACAGAACACTGATTTAAATACGAAATGCACTGTAGCTCAGAGCTTTGAATAATCAATAGACACTACTAACTGCAGTGTCCCATAGCTCACTAAAAGCTTCAATTCTCAATTTAAATGCTGGATTATTGTTTAAATGCTGGATTGTATGTATAGAATATATAATGTACAGTGAAATAAGTTATTAGAACATGTGCAGATTCTATGTCACATATCTTGTTTTTCCAGGCAGGAGGATTTTGAATAAAATGTCTTTGAAATTTAAAAAAAAAAATACAAGTCATTCCCCAATTGATAAAGGGTCAAAGGATATGAGCAGGCAGTTTTCAGAGGAAGAAATTAAAGATATCTACAGTCATATGAATAAAATGCTCTAAATCTCTATTGATTAGAGAAATGCAAATCAAAACTACTCTTAGGTACCACATCTCACCTGTCAGATTGGCTAACATGACTATAGGAAAATAATAAATGCAGGCGAAGATGTGGGAAAATTGGAACACTAATGCACTGTTGGTAAAGTTGTGAACTGATCTAACCATTCTTGAGAGTGATTTGGAACTTTGCCCAAAGGGCTATAAAAATATGCATTCTCTTTGACCCAGCAATACCACTTCTAGAGCTGTATCCCAAAGAAATCATACAAGGGGGAAAAGGACCCATATGTTTAAAAAATATTTATAGCAGCTTTTTTTTGTGGTGGCAAAGAATTGGAAATCAAGGGGATGCCTATCAACTGGCAAATGGCTAAACAAGTTGTGATATATGAATGTAATGGAATACTATTGTGCTATAAGAAATGAGGAGCAGACAGACTTTATAATAACCTGGAAAGACTTATATGATCTGATGCTGAGTGAGGCGAGCAGAACCAGGAGAACATTATACACAGTTACAGACACACAGTATCTCTAATGACTAACTTTGATAGACTTGACTCTTTTCAGCAATGCAAGGTTCTAAGACAACTCCAAAAGACTCATAATGGGAAAAGTGATTCACATCCAGAGAAAGAATTATGGAGTCTGGATGCAGATTGAAGCAAAACTATTTGCTCTCTTTTTTTGTTTGTTTGTTTTTGTTTTTGTTTCTATTTTGTTTCTTCTTTCTCATGGTTCATTCCATTGGTTGTAGTTGTTCTTTGTAACTTGACTATTATGAAAATATGTTTAGTGTGAAAGTATATGTAGAGCCTATATTGTATTGCATGCCGTCTTGAGTGGGGAGGGGAAAGGAAAGAGAGGGGGTGAAAATTTGAAATTCAAAAAATTGAGGAACTGAATGTTGTAAATTAAAACTAAAAATAAATTAATTTTTTTAAAAAAAGAAAGTTTAGATAAGTAAAGAAATAAGTCCACCTTAAAAATCTCTCAGGTGACTTGGTTTATACTGTCTCGAAGCTCTTTTTTATTAATGGCCATTTAAAAAAAAAAAACCTTCTTCCCCATCCTCTTAAAGAAGAGGAACTTTGAGTAAAAAATTGGCATCAAACTGTCTGAAATAGCAAGCTTTCTTAAGTACTTACAAGAAATAATGCAACTCCAAAGATTTCACTTCCCCTTTTCCTCCCTTCTTGAACTAAAGAACTTTAAAAATTTGAGTTGAAATAAAGCTACATACCAAAGCAAAGACTGGATATGTTGATAAGAGATTTTTTTTTTAATGGTTGAGAAATATCAAGTAAATTAACTGCCCTAAACAGTAAGGTCAAATACAATTCACTTCCAATCTCTTCACCAACAGAGTTTCTGGTCATCTGAATAGATTCCCCAGGTTACACTAGATGAGTTCCTCCCAGAGAATTCCTTTAAAAGGCCTTCTATTAAGGAACACATAAATGTATAAAGCCAAGAGCCACTCCTCAGTAGAAAAGGAATAAAAATATATGAGCAAACAGTTCTAAAAAAAAAAAATTTAAACTATGAACTTTCCTAAGACAAGTTGCTCAAAATCACTAACAATAAGAAAAATGCAAATCAAAATAATTCTAAGGTTTTACCTCCATCTATCAAATTACCAAAAGGGATAAAAGATAGAAATAAGCAATGTTGGAAGGAATGCTAAAAGAAGCGTACATCAATACACTTATAGCTATTCATTGATTCAACCACTCTAGAAAATAATTTGGAATTATGCAAATGAAAGAGACTAAAATATTCAAAATCTTTGACCCAACAAGCTTTATGCTATATATGTATGTATATATATATATATATGTATGTATATATATATATATATATATATGTATATATATATATATATATATCCCAAGGAGGCCAAAGAAAGAAGGAAAGTTCTCTTACATATAAAATATTGATAGTAGGACTTTTCATGGTAGCAAAAGACTAGAGACAAAATATCTGTCCTCCTTTTTGGCATCATAAATGTAATGAAATATAACCGAGCTATACGAAATAATAAACATGACTATAAAGAAGCATGGAAAGACACAAACTAACAGATAGGAATGCTAGGGAAACAATACATACAATGACTGTATCAATGCAAATGGAGAAAAATACACCAAAAAATGCACATGAATGTTGCAAAACAGTAAAGAACAAGTTTGGCCCCAAAGAAGATATGAGAAGATCTCTCCTGGCCCGACTCCTTTACAGAGGTAGAGAATCCATGGATATGGGGCATGACATATAAGATTCTTTGAGGTATTGACTAGTTTTGCTGATTTTTTTCTCTTCTCTTCGTGTTTTTTTCTTTAAAAAAAATCTTAGTTGTAAGCGATGGCTTAGAAAAGAGGGGCGTATATAGATACTAGATATATGTCTAGATGATGTAAAAATAAAAGATACCAATGAAAATCTACTTTAAAGAAAACGATGACATATGAACTGATGTAGCATGAAGTAAGCAGAATCAGGAAAAAATAGATGGGATGATTCCAACAACGAAACAAAATAAAAATTAAAAAAGGGAAGGAATGCTGATGAAGTGTAGACCAAACTTGGCTCTTGTGAAAATATTAGCAAATACACTTCCCTTTCTTGCTTGCAGGAATGAGTTACTGTGGGTGGGGAGCATTTCAATGTCAGATTCCATCGATGTGTCAGTTAGTTTGGCCAAACTCCATTTTTTTTCCCTCTTTCTTCTTCCCCCTTTCTTCTCTAATCTTTGTGACAAGGCATGGCTGGGGCGGGGCGGGGGGGGTGGTGGTGTATATTTGCAAATGAAGGTGTAAAAACATAAGACATCGATAATTTTTTAAACTAAGGAGCATAAAACGAAAGGGGAAAGTTCTGAATTTTTTTAGGTGATGACACTAACTGAAAATTTGCTTTCTCTGTTTCCTATCATAATTCACACAACATCCCTTCTCCTGCCCCCATGCCTTTAGAAGCTGTCCCCATGCATAGTATGCATTCTTCCCTCACCTCTGCCTCTTAGAATCTTTGCTTTTCATCAAAGCTCACCTTGAATGCCACATCCTCCATGAAGTCTCTTTCTCCTTATTCACTTAACTACCAGTACTTCCCTCAAGTTCCCCAAAATTTAGAGGGGATTGCTTTGACTATGTAACAGGGGACTGACCCATGTACACTCTACCTCTGATGCAAACTCCTCATCTGGAAGGTTCTGGGAGAATCATGATGGTGTGCAATGGAAATTTCTTCAAGAATTGCTTGGACATTCTGTAATGGGTTCTAGTTGATTGACAGCTGCATGTTGTTTCTCCCAATAAATATAAGCTCCTTGAGGGCAGGGCCCATTTTTATTTTTGTCTTTGAATCCCCCACCCTCAGTGTAGTGCCTAGCACATAGTGGGCATTTACTACTATATACTTATCGATCAGTGACTGCTTGATTTATGGAGAGGATCTTTCAGTCAGGAAATAAATAAGGTATGGAGCCCAAGATCTCAACTGTCAATGGGGCTCCATAGCTTTGAACTTATAGTCAGGCAGAGGTGTGCTGGAGCCAATTGTTAAATTGTTAGTGTGAGCATTTACACCTCAGAAATTGACCAGTGCTGCAAATCAGCCACCCTCCCTTTTTTTGGTTAATTTCAACAATCATGGAGAAAATGTTAATAATGCATATTAAACTTAAAAGCATGGAGCAGCTAGATAGTGAAGTGGGTAGGGCACTGGTCCTGGAATCAGGAGTACCTGAGTTCAAATTTGGCCTCAGAAACTTATTAGCTATTTGACCCTGGGCATGTCACTTAACTCCAAAGGCCTCCAAAGAAATTAACTTAAAAATGTATTTTGTGTACATTTGAGTGAAGGGAGGGAGATCCAGTTGTGAAACACTTACCAATTAACCACCAATCGCATTCCCTAATGTACAGCCTCCTCCTCAACCCCCCCAGGAATTTGAGGGAAAAAAAAAATCCTTTTATTGTTCAGACTGTGGTTTCATTCATTTCTCTAGTTGTAGTTCTGCAGACCTCCACAGCTTCTAACCTCACAGTGCTCCTTTGGGAAGTAATGTGATAGGTCACTAAAGACGAAAGTACTTCAATCCCACCTAAAGGTTGCAGCTGTGCCTGACCTTCTCCATAATATCCAGGTCAACAGCTAGACCAGAGGTGGGGAACCTGTGACCTTGAGACTACATGTGGGCTTCTAGGACCTCAGGTCTGGCCTTTTGACTGAGTCCAAATTTTATAGAACAAATCCTTTTACTAAAGGGATTTGTTCTGTGAAGTTTGGATTCAGTCACAAAGGGCCACACTTGAGGACCTAGAGGGCCACAGATTCCCCACCCCTGGGCTAGATCCTTTGGCAACCAGTTGTTATTCCAGCAGATAGATGGTTTGCTTAGGTTTGGGGAACATTTTTGTTTTGGAAAGCAGAAGAGAAGTGCTGCTTGCCACAGAGGCCTAAAGCAAAAATATTCTCCAATTTTGCCTCCCTCTTCCACAGAAGATGGTCAACTGTGAGGGACAGTTGATGAATTAAATTCAGAGGCATCTAAAGGTAGAAAATAGAAAGGAATTTTATTATGACCCCATGGGAAAGGGCAACTCAGGCACCAAGGGTCCTCTCAGTGTCAGAGCACACTGAGCACAGAAAATTCAGGTTTCTTTATAGGACCCTAACCATGATTTCCTCCCCCCTTCTTCCTCTCAGCTCAAAATCGCAAGCCTTGAGGGTACAATCTGGAATGTGATAAATCTACCCCAGTGACAATGACAAAGAATAAATGGT
>JAQQSZ010004512.1:0-14134 GCA_028646595.1 Phalanger gymnotis | reverse complement strand
CAACCCCTTAATCTTGCTCTCCTTATTAAGGCAGATTAAAAGAACCTGGGCTTTCTGGCTGTCTGGCAGCTTTCTGGGTGCTGGCTGTGGGTGGATCTGGACCCCCCACAGAAGCTGCTAGCCAGATTGTTGAAACAACCGGTGACCAGGAAGTGATCTAAAAGCAATGGAGATAGGATCTGAGGGTTACTATCAGAAGGACAATATGCCTTGGCTTTCTGTTGTCAATTTTCTGGCAATTTGTAAAAGTCTTTCTGCCTTTCTTCATTAGCCACTTTTGAGTTACTGGAAGGAGGATGAAATTAATGCGTCAGTATTGTCAAAGAGATAATACATTATTACAATTATCAGACTCTTGCCAAATGAGTTTTTAAATAGCAGTTAAGATCCTGTCATTCTTTCCCCTAATTTGTATTCCCTCCCTCCTTCCTCCAATACTAATATACTGGGAATACCAATACTTTGAAGAAAGGAAAATGATTTGACTTAACATTTGATAAAATGATCCTAAGGGTTGTCTTCATCCACCTACAATGCAGCATCACAGAATCTGAGGACTGGCCAGCTATCCAGTCCAACTCATACGGAAACGAGAATCCCTGCATCTGTGTGCATACATGCATTTACAGTATCCTCTTGAAATACAGTAAGCACAGAGTGACATGAAAGAGATTAAAGCTCAATGTTTTAAAGTAAGTCATCTTAAAGTAAATTTGTAAGTCTGCCTGGTGGGCATTTCAGAATTCCAAAGATAAGCTATTCTCAGCTGCCATCAGTTATCACTATTTAGACATTTTTCGTTACTCAAACTCAATTTTCCAAGAAGTTAATTCAGATGATCTTGAACAGTAGCAACTCATCAAGGCAGAGGTGCCCCCACCTCCCACCTCTCTTGTCTCCCTTCCCTGAGCATAATGACTTTCTTAGGTTTGCCCTGAGAGACTACATTTTCCAAAGACTCCAGAGAAATGAGGGGCAGCAGATGCTCAAGAACAATCATTTCAGTCTTGTACATTTTTTCCCTCTCTTATTGGCCAATGATGACTTCTGGTTTCTAACAACAGAAAAAAAAACCCAGCTTCTCAAACATCAAATAGCTCTTGCAAAATGACATTTTGTTAGACTCAATGTACACAAACCAGAAACATATGGACAGAGTTTTCCATCAAACATTCGGAAGCTGATGCATTAAGTGAAAGAAACTTCTGAAAGCATACTTTCTGTTTTTGTTTTTGTTTTTTCAAAACCAGAATGCTGCCAATATGAGACCGCTATTCAGAGCTTTTGGGTGCTCTTCCTTAATGATTAACTCTGTCCTTAATCTCTCTTTTAGCTAGAGAGATAAAGCATTTATTAAGTGCTCACTGTGTCCCTGGAGGATGCCATTTCTGTAGTTTAACTGAAGCCAGACTTTGCTTAAAGCAGCTGCTGAGGGCAAAACTTTAGCCTGCTTTCACCCAATTTCAGTTGCACAAATAAAAGGGAAGGACTTCACAGGCAACTCTAGCTCTTCCATGGTAATGGAGCAACAATGATCACTGGAAGCCACAGATAATTCCCCAACCCAGTCTTAAATCCATCAATTTCAATCAAGCCTTTTGACCAGAATGACTCACAAGTAGCAAAAATCCACTGATTGTTTTTTCTCTTCTCTTTCTCTCCTGCCTATGCACACTCTCTGACAGAGGCACCAAAAACAGTGAAATGGCCCAAAGGCAGACAGCAGGAGGGAGGAAAGAAGAAAGGAAAACAAACAGGATAATCAACCCCTGAGCAGTGGAGTGTTGGCTGTTTTCTATTATTCTGGCCAGCTGAGCTTTATCAAATGCATTTAGAATGGTCCTTCATGTTGGGTTTACTTCCCTCACTATGACTAACCAACCTCTTTTTATGTGTGTGTATGGGATTTGTGAACACAGTTGGGCTTAGGACATACAGCACTTGAATGAGATCCAGTTATGCAGCCAAATTCTCATGACTTTCAGGCGCAGTATTTCCATGCTCTTTCTTCTGAAAACAAGCATTTAAATCGTGCATGAAACCTTGTCTATTAGGAACACAAATAAAAGTAACCAACCAATGAGTGGAAACACAAAAGCACTTCATCAATCTTGGGTGTTTACATACTGCTCTAAGTATGGGGATTTTTTTGATCATGCACTTGGGTATTTGGGATAGCCACTCTAAAAAGCAGAGCCTGCTGTGTATGAAAATATGATCTCTTGAGTTCTGTTTGATCTCTCCTTACTATCAGTGAACTTTAGCATTTTTATGCCATGAACAAAATGGAGTACTGACCCATTCATTTACATGAAATCAGTCTACTGGGAACCATATACATTGAAGGGAGCAGATCTGTGCAATCACCATTGTGGAAAAGAATGCCCTTCGGACACCTCCTTTATGCTGTTTTAAAACGAGAATGAATGCCCAAGAGGAAGAAATAAATCAGCTTCAAAGAGGTACTCTCTTGATCAAAAGGCAAATACATTTCAATGTTTTATGAAGCATAAGCTGTTTTTAACACGTGTGTCACCAAAGGGCACAGGTTTTATATAAAAGTGCTTCAGGATTACTATATTATATATAAATAAATATTATCGATGGAATCAATTTGAATTGAATCTAATGGAATCAAATTGAATAGAATAGAGTGGAATGGGTTATTAGAGAAGGAAGAGAACTTGGAAATCATCCAATTAAATTCCTTATTTTACAAAAAATAAGTTTAGGCCCAGAGAGAATTAGTGGCTCAAATCACCCAGCTTGTTAATGGCATAAGCAATTCTAGGAACCATATCTCCTAACTTCCCAGATATCAGAAAGTAGGTAGGGTTGTCTATTTCTGTTTCTATATCCTTCTTCTAAAAACCTTTGTAAAGTGGACATGTAACCTGATGAAGTCTGCTAGTGATGATTTCCATAAGAAAATTGGTATAATTGTGAATATTAATGAATATTTAGTGTCTCTAAAGTTCTGTAAATGGTATGGAGCATTTGAGAGGCAGGCTTCCAGCCTTTGGACATACTGGATCTTCTGAATTTTGTTCTTATTTGAATTTTAATAGTTTTCACATTGCAAATAGTATGGCATAGCGGATAGAGAGCTGGCCTTTGCCAGGAAGACCTGTGTTCAAATTCCATGTCTAACATATTGGATGCATGACCCTGGGCATATCACTTAACCTCTCTATGTTCTAGGCAACTCTCTAAATCTTAGTATGGTAGAGAAAATGCTGACATGCCTTAGTAAATGGAGTTTATTAATTTGGGAGTCCCCTATACCAGTGAGACCACAGGTTCAGTTTCTTTTCCTATGCTGTATCATTTTAGACTCACTGTCTATAGATCTGAATAATTTTGTTCCTCTTAACTGTTGGCTACTAGAAAAGAAAAATTCTTTCTTCACTTTCTTTACCATTACCCTTTCCAGTGGTTTCAGATTTCTGCTTCATTTAACCTCCTTTCCAGTACCTAGATGGTCTCTTGCCTTCATCCTATATCCTCTTATCCTTCATCTTATATCCTTCATCCTGTCCTCTCTAACTCTGATTGGTCAATCTAAAGACCATTTTGCCCTTGGTAGTTACATTGCCTTCTTTTTCAAGTGCCCCTGATTGACATCTAGCTCTGTAGCCATGGGATCACAAGTCAAGACCAATTTTTAACTCTCTCCCAAGGTCTGGCTTTCCCTACGCTGTTCCCAAAATAGAGTTCTCCAAGACTATAGAATTCTCTGATTCCAGCCTTGTGCTCCCTGGTGACCCACCCCTGCCTCTCTAATCATTGGCTGGGTTTACAAACCAGACTGTCTGTTGATGCAGTGGATATTGGAATGACCGCCCTTCTTCTCAGCCTTTTGACTTCAACTATATTGCTTTTACCATGCTGGATTGGTTCATGTCTCTTTCCTATTCCAGAAAAGCAGTTTCCTGGGTTCCAAAGTACAATCAGAAAACATTCTTAAGTAGACAATAAACGTAAACAGAACACCTTTCCCATATCTCCAAATCCATAGACTGGCACCAATATCCTCATAGAATTCTACTTAAAGAAGAACCTCAAACAGGAGCAGTAATGACCATAGTGAAGAAACACTAAGTTTTATTACATATGGTTAAGATACTTCAAGGAAATAAAACTCTTTGGTTTGCCAATTCTAATGGTGAAAACCTTTAATGTAAAAAGCAGCCATATACAGATGAGATTAGGAACCACAATGCCCTGCAACCTCAGTCATTTCTCTGCCCTCAAACAAATTACTCAAGCATGCAAGAAATATTACTTCACATTTACAATTGTTCTTGGTCTTAGACAAGAATGTTTGAATATAAACATTTAATGGATGGAAGTTGCAAAGAGGCAAATTTAGACTTGATGTAAAAAGGAACAAAAAAATTCAACATTAGACATCTCAAAGTAGAATATGTTTACTCAGTAGGGAGTGGGTTCTTCCTTTCTTGATGTTTTTAATCAAAGGCTACATGTCTAGTTGTTGAATATGACGAAGAAGGAATTTTCTTTTAGGTACAATTTGGACTCTAGATTAGGGTTTCATAGCCTTTATATGATTCATGGACCCCAGTGTTAAGCGAAACCTATGGCCCACTTCTCAGAATAATGTTTCTAAATGGATAAATAAAATACATAGGATAATCCAGGAAAACAATTATGTTGAAATGCCATTATCTATTTTCTATCTATCTATCTATCTATCTATCTATCTATCTATCTATCTATCTATCTATCTATCTATCTATCTATTTATCTATCTATCTAACTATCCATCTACCTCTGTAAGTCTATATAAGACTTATCTATATAAATTGGAGAAGGAAATGGCAAACCACTCCAGAATCTTTGCCTATGGACAACAGTGGTGTCCATGGGGTCATGACTGAATGACTGAACAACAAAATCTATGGAGTTGTAGATGTCTAAGTTTACAGACCCCAGATTGAGATTCTGTAAATTCAACACAGGTAAATAGCCTCTCAGGTCCCTTCCAAATATAAGGGTTTTATGTTTATATATCCACTAAGACCTCTCTTTTCTAAGCTTAATATCCCCAGTTCCTTTAGTTATTACTATTGTAGAGGATAGGACCAGCAACTGAAGTTTTGTCTTACTATTTTTATTGCATATACCTTTGGGAGGTATGGGCATCATTGAAATAATCTGGATGTAGATATTTGTTCACCCATTTATAGTGAGCCTCCATCAACTGTGAATGAATCAACAAGATCCTTTGCCCCATTTTATAGGCTAGTACAAAGGCCAACTCAAATCCACAATGGTTTTAGTCAGTCGATTCATCTTTAATGGTGAAATGATTTTAATCACTCAATTTCATTGAACTATGAATTCTGTCTCCCACTGCTGTGCACTTATGCAGACTTTCCCAATGCCTGGACTCTCATTTTTCACCTGTGCCTCTTATAAATCCTAGCTCCTTTCACAGGTATACTCAAGCGTCACCTGCTTGCCAAATGAAGCCCTTCTACTTCTATCTAGTTTTTAGTTCACTCTTTTCCACCCAAAAAGTCCTTTTTTATTTACTTTGAATATGTACAACAGTATCAACATGAAGATAAGAGAGACTGGATCCACCAACACTCATATTGTGGAACTGAGAGCTTCTGAGATTGTTTCTATGAAGACTTCTAGGAGAAAGACACCAGAAGAGAAGCAGCTAGGTCAAGAGGAGTTTGTCCTCCATCATGGGGCAAAGAAGGTTTTTTTCTGAGTTGAGCACTTAGCTGTTCTTTGAATTCATGTTCCTCTACCCTTCCCAAGAAATACTCTAAAAGGGATGCATCTGCTACTGCTGAAGTGTCATGGTGATTACAGCTAGCGATGAAACTAATATAGAGCTAAGAGAGACTGTAATTAGCGAGTAATTAGTGAGCTGATTGGCCTAGATTTGGCGAGATTATCTCAACTGTCTCAGAGGGTCAATATCCTTCTCCTGTGACTTTATTCTGGATTAGGAGGCAACTGCCCTGCCTTTTCTCCATAAGAGGGAGGAGTTTAGAGAAAAAAAGGTTCTATGCCTGCAGTTGGCAATACCTCATAAAATCTACCTCTAAGTCGTTAGAGTATCCTTCCCCACCCATGGTGATTGGGAGGAAGGGGTAGTATGAGGAAAAACAGTGGATGTATACAACAACATTTATCATGAGGCCATGAAGCATGATGAAGAGATGGGAGAATAATGGCTTCTTGCTGTTTCCCAGCTTCAACCCTGCCCCCACCCCAATCACAAATGTTTAGTATATTTTCAGGTGTTCCTTAGCCTACTTGAAGTTGATTCACAAAATGATAGTCAAAATTGAGAGATTAATAACCTGATGTGAACAATTTTTCCTGGACTAATAGAAGCTCTTTGGAGATAGATGTGGGCTAGCTCACTAGTTTGGGACAAGGGGGAAAGGGGCCCATGTGGTTTCCCTTTTTGAATATTTTACACACCCATATGTGTATATATATATGTATATATACATACACATAAATGCTCATGTATAAATATATACATATTTGTACAATATAGGTATTATACATACACATATATATGTATACATATAGGTGTGTGTCTATAAACATACAGAAACTATTTTAAAATGTTAATCGGGGTGCACAAATGTCAATTCTACTTAGTATTTGCTTCCTAAATTCTATGACCCTTCCTAATAACACTATATCCACTATATCCCAAAGGTGAAAGACAAACGTTACCATTCTTCCCAGGCCAGTTGACCATTTTGAGCAATATTGTCGTCTGGTCCCAATGTTTCTAATTTTGTTTGCTTCATGTTCTGATCACTTATTTCCTCCCTCGGTGAAAGCATTTCAGGAGCTTCTTCCATCCTAGGGCCAGCTTCTCCCTATGCTCCAGTTCTCTTTCTAGTGATTGGATTTTAATCTTATAGCTTGCACATTTTGGGTTAATGAAGCATCCCCCTTATGGGTCACTGCCTACCTATAATGCTTTTCTTCTCTGGTCACTTCCTGGGTGAGTCAATAATAGTTAACAGGCAGCAAGCATTTATTAAGCATCTACTATGTGCCAGCTACTGTGCTAAGTAGTAGAGATGTAAAAACAAACAACCACAAAAATAGCCTCAAACATAGCCTCTGCTCTCATACATTCTTACCTGTCATGTATCTACATAGATAGATATCTTGATTGTACATGTATACGTACATTTATGTGTTGTGTCAGTGGGATAATCTCACAGGGAGGACGCTAACATTGCAGATGTCTGAGAAAGGCTTCTTGTAGAGGGGGGAATTTGATTTGATCTGAATTTTGAAGCCAGGGAAACCAGTAAGTAGAGTTGAAGAGAGAGAATGATTATATGTGACTTTTGATCTCCACATATAATACTTTATCTATGAATACAAAGTATGAATTATGCAATCAATGCCACTGTGTAAAGAAACTAGAATACTCCATATTCATTACTTCACCAAAGGTTGTATTTTTTAATGAATATTTTATGTGAAGTCCAGCATTTCCTTCCCTTTGGCTAGTAACTACCAACCAGACCCACTCATTCTAAAATCAATTTCATATTCTCCATTTGAAATCCAAGAGCAGACCCTTTTAGAATATAAGAACATTATCACATTTCCCTAATCTAACAAACTGCATTGTCTACTATGACAGTCAAAAAGGCCATTTAACCTGGAGGAACAGTTATAGAGATTTTCTCAGAGAGCCATTGCATTTCAGGGGTCCAGAAAGAGTATTTCCATTTGAGGAAAGGGGAAATAAGAAAAAAATAATGTGTATGTAATTTAGTCTTGTTTTATATTTAGCTACAGGGAAGGAAATTCATGTTTCATATTTGCTTTCGTGACAGATGAGCTGTTAATATGCATGGCTTATCCAGAAATGAACTGCTAAGCTGAAGAAAAATTGAGCACAAACCAGAGAAGCTTTCAAAAACATAGTGTATGAATATAATTTTATCTATGTCTTGGTGTCTATGGGCTTCAGGCCTTTTGCCATCAGCAAGCTTCGAAATGCATTGCTGGTGCATCCAGAAACATGTTTCAAAAAGTAACATGTTTAGAGCAGAAATAATTGGCACCTGTGGTTTCACTGTTGGAGAGAAATTCTACTGAGTTAACTTCTACCATCACAGTTCTACTGCTATTTTGCAGGCTTTGAAAACTGCCTGAGAGTACTAAGAAGTTAAGTGACTTGTCCATGGTCACATAGCTCATATATATATAAAAGTTTATAAGCCATACTTTTAATTGAAAGCTTTTCCTCATCCTCTAACTTCCCTCTGTCTCTTATTACCTGAACATAGCAGCTTTCTATTTCATTTTCATTTGCTCTGCATATATTTATAAATGGATACAGTATCTCTCTTGTTAAAATTTAAGTTCCTTGAGGGCAGGGACTTTCATTTTTTGTCTTTATTTCCCTAGCACCACGCATGGTACACAGAAAAATACGTTACTACTCTACACATACTCTGATCCATTGTCATTGGCCTCCTGTCTCTTACAGGGACAATACACCCCCTCTCTCAGCCATTTTCTCTGGCTATTCTCATGCCTGGAATTCTCTCCCTCTTCTATTCTGACTACTGATTTCCCTGGCTTCCTTTAAGTTTCAACCAAAATCTCACCTCCAACAGGAAGCCTGAATGAGAATAGATGATAACTTGAATTATCAGGAACAAGAATTTTTTAGAAGAGTGAAGACCTGAGAATATTTTAGGCTGAAGGGAAGGGGACAGTGAAAAGGGAAATGTTGAATATGCATGAGAAAGAGAAGATGAACATCTGGGAAGGAATGATTGGTTGTAGGCAAAGGTAATGATACCAACTTCGACAATGAGGAGCATGTCTCGCTCTTTGACTATAAAAAGAGAGAAGGAAACACACATTTAGCCAGTCACTGTGTTATCTCATTTGATCTTCACAACATGGGGAGATAGATGCAATTATTTGCGCACATGTTACAGTTGAGGGAAACTGAGGCAAACAGAAGTTGAGTTGCCCAGAGTCACATAGCTAATGAGTGTCTGAAGCCCGATTTGAATTCAGATCTTCCTGAATCCAGTCCAACATTCTACTCACTCTACTACCTAGCTACCTTGTGTAAAGGATACCATCTGGGCCAGGAAGGGATCAAGTTGGTGAGGGTCAAGGCTTGGACTAGAAACTAGGTCAACAGGTGGCTGCTGTGGCTAGAGGTGGACTCAAGAAAATTGGTTTTTGAATAATAAAAATCCAAGTTATGGAATATCTCGGGATGCTTTTCAGGGCTATTCTCCAATCTCTTATAATCCTTATCTCCATTCTGAAATTTACTGCTTCTCCAAATACATGAAAATATGGTGCCTTTGAAAGAGTAATGACAACAATTAAAGAAACTCCCATTCTAGCCCTTGTTCTGCTGAAACTGGGTGTGGTTTCTTCATCGATAAAATAGGGGCATTCGACTAGGGCAGGGATCCTTAATCTGGGGCACATAAACTTAAAAAATTTCAATACCTATATTTTAATATAATTAGTCTTTTGTAATCCTATATATTTTATGCATTGAAAAACATCATTCTAAGAAGGGGTCCTCCATGCCTGAAGTTCTTTCCCTCTGCATCTTTGCCTCCTAACTTTCCTGGCTTCCTTCTAGTCTCAGCTAAAATGCTGTATTTTGCAAGAAGCCATTACTCATCTCTCTAAATAATAGTGACTTCCCACTGTTGATTATGCTTAGTTTATCCTGGATTTATTTTGGATATATCCAGTTATTTACTTATTTTCTATCCCCATTAAATTGTGAGCTCCTTGACGGTGGGGACAGATTTTGCCTTTCTTTGTATCCCTAGAGTTTAGCACAGTGCTTGGCAAGTAGTAGGCAGTTAGTAAATGCTGGACTTGACTTGACCAGACTGCCAAATGAATTTAGCTCTCCCTCCTCTCTTTCTCTCTCTCTGTCTCTGTCTCTCTCTCCCCCTCTTTCTCTCTCTCTCTCTCTCTCTCTCTCTCTCTCTCTCTCTCTCTCTCTCTCTCTTTCTCTCTCTCTCTCTCTGTGTGTCTCTGTTTCTCTCTCTCACACACACACAGACACACACACAGACACACTCAAGATTAAGAACCCATAGTCACAAAAGCATTACTATGATCCCTTCCAACTCTCATTCTGTGACTGGATGGACTGCTTTTGGCCTGTGAATATCTTTCACGAGGAATATCAAGACAGGAAATATCTATGGAACAAAAATGAAGTGACTGCTTCCTGGAAGGGATCATAGTAAAGAGTACTAATTTGCTATCCATTTGTATATGTGTATATTTATATGTATGGATATATATGTGTGTGTGTGTGTGTGTGTGTGTGTGTGTGTGTGTGTGTGTGTGTGTGTGTGTATCTATCCCAATTTCTTTTGCATTTTAGCAAAACTTTCCCTGCTTCCTAATGTGGTTAAGTAGTAGAACTGCTGGAATACCTCAGAAGAAAATATTCTCATGATTTTCTCCAGTACAGCTGGAGTTTTGAAATACCAAAAATGTCACAGTGCTTTGTGAGACTTCATTCCCCAGTGGACTAGCATCTGCCCTAATGACTAGTAGCAGTCTTTCTTTTCCCCAATAGTGCTAGAGGTATTTACTTGAAGGAAAAAAGTAAAGCATCTGTATATGTGTATACATGTTTATGTATGTATATGAGTTTATGTGTACATACACATATATGTATATATACGTGTGTATATACACACATGTATATTCCAAAAGAAACATAATTAATTTGGCTTTGGAATGATTTAGATGTAATAGGTTTAGACATGTCTGCTTAATGACAATAGGATGGACTATATGACCTTTGGGGAAAAGGTTTTTTTTTTTTAAATTATGAGTATTCTGTCTATAAAATATTTTGTGATTTTTTGATTCTCACAGGCCTTGTGTAGAAGATTTAAACATGAAATAGTAAAGAATTATAAAGGAAATACAGTGTAGTGAACAGGCTACTATCCTAGAGTCATGCATCTTTATAACCTGGTTAACTGTGGATGGGTAATTTATTGAAACTCCTTAAGTTTTAGTTAACACATCTATGCATGAGATGATTGAATCAAATGATCCCATCTGAGTCCAACATTCAGATGGAAACTTTTAAAGAAGTTTTTTTTTTAAACAATCAAATCAATTTTATAGGATAATAGATTTAGTGCTTGAAGTGGTCATTGAGTTAAACCCTGTCATGTGACAGATGAGGACATATTTCTGAGTCATTATGAATTCCTTGGGGGTGTAAGAACAAGAGTATCTAATATTTTTAAACAGGTGAATTGAGAGCATACAGTACTAAAATCAAGCCATATGAATCTTGATTTTTTTTTCCTAATGAAGTTATTAAGAATGTTTAATTAACACTTCTAATTCAGATGGCTTAACACTAGGGTATTTTTATGATGGTTTTTTAGTACTTTAGGAAGCACATGATATAATAGAAAAAGCTCAGGGTTAGAAGGCTGAAAAATTTGATTTCAAATCCTACCTTTGATACTCATTAAATATGTGACCATGGACACATTACTTATCTTCTCTGAGCCTCAGTTTCCACATTTGCTAAATGGGAATAATACCTATAACAACAAACTTACAGGGCTGTCATGAGGCTCAAATGAGCACATCTATTGATATTGATAAATACATATATGTGTATACTGTATAACCTTTTGCAAAACCATGAAGAAATACAGAAATTTTATTGTAATGTGTCGTTTGAGATTTTTAGAAGATACTTTATGTTCAATCTACAAATCCCTGAGAGGCAGTAGTAGAGTTTGTCTTAGAGTAGGGAAGACACAGGTTCAAGTCCTGACCTTTGTACATACTAATCTTGTGACCACAGTAAGGCCATTTGAATGCTTAGATCCTTAAACAATTCTTTGACACTTTTAGGTTACAGATGAGTTCCCAATGCCTGTTGATAGAGGTAGTTTCCATGCATGGAAATCCCTTCACTCATGAAATTGAAGGTAATAACCCAAAAGAAAAGGCAAAATAAACATCACTATAATATCAGTCCATTGTGGCAGATCACAAATTATAAGCCAACTGCAAAGCAAGCTCTGCTATTATTATCCTTTGGCACATGTTTGCTGTGATTTTTCAGATAATGGAACACTTCAAACTCTTGCAAAGCTTTTTATGATAGCTAACACTTCTGTAGTTCGAGTATCTATCACATTAGCTATTGTCAGCCCATGGGAGCAAGCCATTTCAGAAGTATTTCCTCCACATGGTGAAAGGTTAATTAACCTCCGATAAGCTGACCATAATTAATTTTAATTGCATTTCAACTTTAGTAATTGAATCATAAGAAATCATAGCCCTCCTACATAGTGACGAGTTGGGAATTCAGTGAATTTATGGAATTAGAATGAACTGTTTGTGTGGGAAACCAACACACTCAATTTGCTTTTCATATGACTGTGTAGGATGGATAGCAAAACCTCAAAACAGACCCTACAACAGGATGACAGGATTTGGAAACAAAAATACAAATGAGAAGAAGAAGACATCAAGTGAAAAACTTTTTAAGGAACACATTTGATTTACTGTTTTTAAGACCTGCCTCAATGAGCATGGATCACCTTCTCTAACACCCCAACCTCTTTATTTAAGTTCAGACAAGGAAGGGATTAATCTACTTTTGATGATCTTTCCACCAGCTATCTGGGAATTGTAAAAGAACAGAACTGGTCTTTGGTATCCATTTGAACATCAGAGATCTCTTCATGGAAGTACCTGGGATTTTTATGAGTTGTTATCACATAGCTGTAAATCTTTTGAAATGGAAAATATGGAGAGAATTTTTCTCAAAAATTTCATTCTCTTGTGGAAGCAGGAGAAATTTCACATATAGCCTTTTGGTAGTGGGCCACTGGAGGGGAATCCTAAAACACCTCCCTTTGAGATTATTTTGATATTACTAGTTGTGACATCTGCGATGTCACTTGGGCTTCTTAAGCTTCCTGGAGATGCAAGAGTAAAGGTAGATAGAATAACCTATTAAATAAAATACTAAAAGTATTGTTCCTCCCTCTCATAGATTGGTTATACTTGAAGTTATTTTTTCAATACCTAATAGTTTGAAATTCAGGGACAAATCTTATATATAAAAGTACGAAGTACTTTCTAATGCTTATTTTATCATATTCGAGGACTAGTTATCTACTTTGCATATCATTCTGGTCTTCATTGGCTTTTCCCTTCTTCTTTGTACCTTTTGCTTAATTTATTGCCTCTTTTGTTCCCTGAGCTTTCTTTCAGTGCCTTCTCTCTGTTGATTATTTCCAATTTATTCTGTAAATAGCTTATTTGTATGTAATTATTTGCATATTGTCTCTCACATTAGATTGTGAGTTCTTTAGACAGAGACCATCTTATTACCATTTTTTGGATCCTCAGTGCTTGGCACAGTGCCTCTTACACAATAAATTCTTGACGAATATTTATTGATTGACTGAATGTGGGCATGAGGAAGGAAAAAAAATAATTAAATGTTTGAATAATGATTTGTTGAGATGCAAGATTTTAATTATTACCTGTGAAAAGGGCTTTGGTTTTTGTATGAATTTCATTTTTAAATATTTTTTAACTTTTGTTTATTTTTAATTTATGGAATAAAGCAAGCATTTCCATAACATAGTATAATAAAAAGATTATTTCACATGAAACTGCAGATCAATTATGTACAACTTGCTATTCCTTTTAAATCTATAAAAAAGTTATCATGTAAATTTCATTTTTCCCTTTTTTCTTCCTTCCTCCAGTGCCCCAGAGATGGCTTCTATTGGACACACATACAAATATGTATATATATACATATATACACACACATACGTATATATATATATATACACACATATATACATATGTATATATGTGCATATTTATACACACACATATATACATACACACTTATGTATATATATGTAAAATCATTCTATACATCCTTCTTTTTTATTAATTTTTTTATTTTTAGATTGCAACAAACAGTTCTACATAATTTTGGGTTCCAGATTTTCTTCCCTCCCTCCCCCCTCCCTCCCTAAGAAGGCATGGAGTCCCATATAACTTCCAGGTATAACTAGGCATT
>JAQQSZ010004511.1:0-14134 GCA_028646595.1 Phalanger gymnotis | reverse complement strand
CCCTGCTTCCCTCTGCCACTTTGTGGGTTCTGCAGCTCTAAAATTGGTTCAGAGCCATTGTTTTATAGGTTTTTGGAGGAACTTGGTGGGGAGCTCACGCCAGTCACTGCTTCCCAGCCGCCATCTTGGCTCCGCCCCCCCAGATACTTGTAACTCTTGAGAACTGTATTTCCATTCGAGCAGTTTAGAAGGATTATAGATACAGGATTTGGGCATGAGTTGACTTTGATAGGATGATATTAAAAAAATTAAAGGGTGAATAAAATTATTGTACTAGGAGAAGAGGAAAGGGTGAGGAGAATAGGAAAAATTATATTATGAGGAGGTGCAAAAGACCTATTACAGTACAGGGAAAGAACGGAGGGAGTCACTATTATATGAACATTATTTTCATTGAATTTGACTCAAAGATGGAATAACTACACACAGGTGAGTTCCCTATAGGGAAGTTGGTGGGGAAAGAGGAAATAAAAGGGTGAAGGAGTTGATAGAAGGATGGTTAGATTGAGGAAGGTAGTGGTCAGAAGCAAAATGCTTGTGAGGAGGGATAGTGTGAAAGAAGAGAGAAAAGTATAAACAGGGGAAAATAGGATAAAGGGAAATACACAGTTAGTAATCATAACTGTGGATGTTATTTCCCATAAAACAGAAGCAGATAGCAGAGTGGATTAAAAGCCAGAATCCTACAATGTGTTGTTTACAAGAAACACATTTGAAAAAGAGAGAAACCCACACAGAGTAAAGGTGAAAGACTGGAGCAGAATATATTATGCTTTAGCTGAAGTAAAAAAAAAAGCAAGGGTAGCAATTCTGATCTCAAAATAAAGCAAAAGTATATGTAATTAAAAGAGACAAAGAAGGAAATTATACCCTGCTAAAAGATACGATAGACAATGAAGTAATAGCAATACTAAACATATATGCACTGAGTGGTATAGCATCAAAATTCTAAGAGGAGAAGCTAAGTGAGTTACAGGAAGAAATAGTAAAACTATACCAGTGGGGGACTTCCCTTCTCAAAACTAGATAACTCTAACCAAAAAATAAACAAGAAAGAAGTCAAGCAGGTGAATGGAATTTTAGAGAAGTTAGATATGATTGGCCTCTGGAGAAAATTGAATGGGGATAGAAAGGAACATATGCTTTTCTTAGTGGTACATTTCACCTACACAAAAACTGAACATGTATTAGGGCATAAAACTTTCACAATCCAATGCAGAAAGGCAAAAATAATAAATACATCCTTTTCAGATCATGATGCAAAAAAAAAAATTATGTGTAAGAAAGGACCGTTAAAAGATAGACTAAAAATGAATCAGAAACTAAATAACTGAATCCTTAAAGGATGTGCAGGTAAACAATAAATTATAGAAACTATCAATAATTTCATCAAAGAGAATGACAATAATGAGACAACACACCAAAATTTAGGGGATGCAACCAATGCAGTTCTTCAAATGATTAAATAAACAAAATGGAGAAAGAGGAGATTAATAAATTGGGCATGCAACTAAAAAAGCTAGAAAAAGAACAAATTAAAATACCCAATTAAATGTGAAATTAGACATTCTGAAAATTAAAGGAGATATTAATAAATTTGAAAGCAAGAAAAATATTGAATTAATAAATAAAACTAAGAGCTTGTTTTATGAAAAAAAACTGACAATAAAACAGATAAACCTTTGATTAAATTGACTAAACAAAAAAGACGAACACCAAATTATTGGTATCAAAAATGAAAAGGGTGAATTCACCACCAGTGAAGAGGATATTAAAGCAATGATAAGGAGATATTTTGCCCATCTATATTCCAATAAATCTGACAAGCTAAATGAAATGGATGAATATTTACAAACATAAATTGCCCAGATTAACAGAAGTGGAAATAAAATACCTAAAAACCCCATTTTAGAAAAAGAAATTGAATAAGTTAAGAAAAAATCTCTGGGGCCAGGTAGATTTACAAGTGAATTCTACTAAACATTTAAAGAACAATTAATACTAATACTACATAAATTATTTGGAAAAATATGCAAAAAAAGACTCCTATCAAGTTCCTTTCATGACACAAATATGGTGCTGCTACCTAAACCAGGAAAAGTAAAAACAGAGAAAGACAATTATAGACCAATATTCCTAACGAATATTGATGCAAAAATTTTGAATATTAGCAAAGAGATTACAACAACTTATCATGAGAACGATGCACTATGACCAAGTGGAATTTATGCCAGGAATGCAGGCCAGGTTCAATATTAGGAAAACTATCAGCATATATTTCAATAACTAACAGAAATCATATGATTACCTCAATAGATGCAGAAAAAGCTTTTGACAAAATACAACACCCATTCCTATGAAAAACACCAGAGGGCATAAGAATAAATGGAGTTTCCCTTAAAATCATAAGAAGTTATCCGTTTAAAAGCATCAACAAGCATTATGTGCAATTGAGATAAGCTAGAAGCATTCCCATTAAGATCAGGAGTGAAACAAGGATGCCCACTATCATCACTATTGTTCAATATTGTCCTAGAAATGTTAGCTTTAGCAATAAGAGAAGAGATAGAAATTAAAGGAATTAGCGTAGGCAATGAGGAAATAAAACATTCACACTCTGTAGATGATATAATGGTATAGTTAGAGATTCAACTAAAAAAGCTACTTGAAACAATTAACAACATTAACCAAGTTGCAGAATATAAAATAAACCCACATAAACCATCACCATTTCCATATATTACCAATAAAGCCCAGCTGCAAAAGACAGATAAATTCAATTTAAAATAACTTGAGACAATAAAAAAATGTTTGGGAGTCTATCTGCCAAGACAAACCCAGGAGCTATACGAACACAATTACAAAACACTTTCCACACAAATAAAGTCAGATCTAAATATTTGGAAAATATCAAGTGCTCGTGTATAGGCAGAGCTAATATAATAAAAATTACAATTCTAACTAAATTAATTTACTTTTTCAGTATCATACCAAAATACCAAAAATTATTTTATAGAACTAGAATAAAATAATATCAAAACTCATCTGGAAGAAAAAAGGTCAAGAAGATGAAGGGAATTAATTTTTAAAATGCAAAGGAAGGTAGCCTAGCTCTAACGCCTCTAAAACTATATTACAAAGCAGCAATCATCAATAGTACTTGATACTGGTGCCCACAAAATAGAGTGGTGGATCAGTGAAATAGGTTAGGTATACAAGACACAGTGGTCAATGACTATAATAACCTACTTGTTGATAAAGCCAAAGACACCCAGCTTCTGGGATGAGAATTCATTATGTAAGAAAAACTGCTAGGAAAACTGGAAAATAGTATGGCAGAAACTAGGCATAGACCAATATCTCACACCATATAGATATAAGGTCAAAAGGGGTAAATCATTTAGACATAAAGGGTGATACTACAAGCAAATTAGGAGAGCAAGGACTAGTTTACCTGTAAGATCTACATAGAAAGGAAGAATATATGACCAAACAAGACATAGAGAACATTATGAAATTCCAACTGGATAATTTTGATTGCATTAAATTAAAAATGTTTTTGTATAAAACCAATACAACCAACAATAGAAGGAAAGTAGAAAACTGGGAAACAATTTTTTATAACCAGTGGGTCTTATAAAGGCCTTATTTCTAAAATATAAGAGAAATGAGTCAAATTTATAAGAATACAAGTCATCCCCCAATTGATAAATGGTCAAAAGATATGAACAGACAATTTTCAGATAAGAAATTAAAGCTAGTCATTTTTAAAAATAGTCATATAAAAATGCTCTAAATCATTATTGATTAGAGAAACATAAATTAAAACAACTCTGAAGTACCACCTTACATCTTTCAGACTGACTAATATGACAGAAAACCAAAATGACAAATGTTAGAGAAGATGTGGGAAAATTGGAACACTCATGCATTGCTGATGGAGTTGTGAATTGATCCAACCATTCTATAGAGCAATTTACTACTATGCCCAAAGGCCTATAAAACAGTCCATATACTTTGATCCAGCAATACCACTTCTGGAGCTCTATCTGAAAGACATCATAAAAATGGGGAAAAGACCCACATGTACAAAAATATTTATAGTATCTCTCTCTAGAGTGGTGCATTGTTGATGTATTTTTGTTTGATTTGAAGATCTTCCCATCCATTAATAGGCCCATGTGCCTTGCTTAAGTCACATGGAAGCCTAAGTTACATGAAGCCTGTAGTGGGAGGGGCTTGCTGAATGAGTGCAACAGGAGGGAGGGGAGTAGAAAGTTAGAGCAGGAGTAGTTAGAGCTGGAAGGTTGTGATGCCCTCCGACCCTGAAAAAGTGTATACATACGCTGAGGTTAGAATTTTGCTTTGGGGCTCACTCATGGGAAGAGTGCTCGTGTGATGTTGCCAGATGAGACTCTGGGTAGCCGTTAAGGAGCCCCCTGGCTTTGAAAAACCCAGATGTTGGTGCTTCTCTCTCTGGTGATTATGTGTATCACTTTTGGTCTGACAGCTGGAAGCCTGTCTGTTGATCTGTATTAATTTTTGCATGTAATTCCTGCTTGTAATCTTGACTATGTGCGTGAAGTTCAGGGTGCTAACTTTTTCCCCTCAACTAAGTAAATGATAGATATATGTTTAATTAAAGTGAGATTGTAAACCCCTTTAAGTTACTTTCCTTCAGAAAAGCAGATCAACAAACCTGTACTAGCATCCCTCCTGTGTGCTGATGCTGTTGGTCTTACATGCCCATAGCAGCTGCTAGTAACATTGGTGTTACAAGTGGAAGAGCACTGGAATTTGTGGGGATGCCCATTAATTGTGGAATGGCTGAACAGGTTGTGCTATATGAATGTAATGAAGTACTATTGTTTTATAACAGATGAGCAGGTAGATTTCAGAAAAACCTGGAAAGACTTACATGAACTGATGCTGAGTGAAGTGAGCAGAACCAGGAGCAAATTATACACAATAACTGCAACATTATGCAGTGACCAAGTATGATAGACCTAATTCTTCTCAGCAATACAATGATCCAAGTCAGTGTTAAAAGACTTGTGATGGAAAATGCAATCCACCTCCAGAGAAAGAACTATGTGGTCTGAAGGCAGATCAAAAGATAATATGTTCACTTTTTTGTTTCTTTGTTGGTCAGAGATTAGTGTAGTAATGTTGGAAACAAACCAGGATTGGCTTACCTGGAGAGTGTAGGATGTGACTCATTTTCTCTGCTTGATCTTGGATGCTGCAGGACCTTGACATTGCCTCATGGAGTATGTTGGCCCTCATATTGGGGACAACTGCTATAGACCACACTCCTTGCGAATAGATAAGTTTTCACTTTTTAAATTTAAATCACAAACTTGTACAATTGTCTGAATACAGCTAGTATTCAATAAATATTTGCTAACTGATCCTTTTAATTTCACTGTCTCACTTTGCAAATGTAAAGCTCCCCTGTGTAATTAGTTCTCCCCTCATACCATGCTTTGCTAAATTTAGATTTAAACTTGAGATGTGGATAATTATGCTGGCAATATTAAAGATAATTCATATGTGAAGTATACATTACTTTAAATTGCCCCAAACCCTATAATCAGTCAATCCACAAGTCTAATATGTTCTATGATGTTTTTCCTTTCTCTGAATTTGAACTTTGGCAAGAAGAAAAATTAAAGTGACATGAAACAATTTTAACAGTGATCTTTTTTTTCAGTGAAGTAACTTAACTTAATAATGGTCATATTAATATTTTTAAAATAATGCCAAAGAATTATAAATTTTGATGATAATGAAAAGACATAAAATTGAACATTAATAAAAATTCTCAGAGCAAATGAACAATGAAATTTCAAGCATATATGTCTTTATTATGGGTTAGCTAAAATATCCAGTGAGTTTCTTCTCTCTTGACATGTAACTAGACAAATAGGTTACTATGATCAATGCTGTGGAGCTGGTACACCAAGATTCCAGAAAATTGTTTGAAATATTCTCTGGTGTTATCCTTGTATGCAGGATGGAAGGATTTAGGCTAAATGATAACACAGGTGATTTTATAACACTGAATGATCTAACTCAAAGAGCAATCATTAATAATTCCATGTCAGCTTCGAAGGAGACCTCCAATGGAGTGCCTCAAGGACCCAATACTATTCAGAGGACTTGGATAGATGTATTCAACGGTGCATACTTTCAAATCTACAGATGATAAAAATCCTAATAAGAATAGCTAAAATTTTATATGACATAATCAACATCCAAAAATATATTGACAGGCTAGAACTATGGGCTAAAATAAATGGTAACATTTAAAAGATAAAGTACTATCATGGGGTTAAAATTGGCTTCATGAGCACAAGTTTAGCGAGATATGTTATTGCTAGAAAATAGTAAGTGGGTATTTTAGTGGAATGTGTGCTCAGAATTAGTCCATCAAACAAAACTCATACAATCATCCCACATTAAGAGACATGATCCAGGACCAGATAGGTATATAGTTCTATTGTATTTTTCTTTGGTCAGACAGCATTGAGTTTGTTTCTGAAAGGCATTTTTGCTTTGGATATTTACAAGCTGGGACTTCTCAGGAGAAGGAAACCTGAATAGTTAGGGATCTTGAAGCCATTCCATTCCAAGATATATGAAGGGAAATGGAGGGTTTAAAAAGAGATATTGGGAAAATATGACCTCTGTATGTAACTACAGAGGTCATATTTTCCCAATATCTCTTGTATGTAACTAATAATTCCCTAGTGATTACAGTTGCCCAAAAGTAGAATGAGACGCTCATGAGATGGAAGTCTCAGCTTCACTAGAGTTCTTCAGTGTAGGGGTCAGGGGACAACTTGCCATTGATGGTTCAATGAGGTTTCTGATAACTCTTAGATACTATGATTCTGCTAAAGACACAGTCAAACAACTTTTAGAATAATACTTTACACAATTCCTCTTATGACTATTGAATGATACATCCTTTCAGTTACATATTTGTAGTGGATAGGGACTATTTTACATGGCAAAATGAAGTGTCACATACAATGTAGAATTTTGAGATGCATTAAAGTATTGTTTTAGCAACGGTGTCATACAGTGGAAAGAATACTGAAGTCTGCAGTCAATGGGGATGATTATTCAAGTACAGCATTTGACCAATTGTGGAATTATGGGCAAAGTATCAATCTTTTTGGTGAACCTTGGAAATTCTCTCAGACTAAAATTCCTAAAGCAGATGCTGATTTATATTGTAGAAGGAGGTTTCTCAGTGAGAGTTCCCTACTCCAGTCAAATTATAGGTCTGGACTATCTAGTCTACCATGGGCAGCCAGGCCTGGATAGAGTACTAGGACTAGACTAAGGAAGACCTGAGTTCAGATGTGACTTCAGACACTTAATAGCTCTGTGACCTTGGGCATGTCACTTGATTGCTGTTTGCCTCAGTTTCCTCATCTATAAAATGGAGATAATAAAAGCACCTACCTTCTCAGAGTTGTGAGAATCAAATGACATAACAATTGTAAAGTTTAGAATATAGTGCCTGGAACACAGTAAGTAATATATAAATGTTAGCTATTGTACAGAGGAGGACTTAGATGCTCAGAGAGGTAAGTGACTTACCTAGGATTATACAGCTAACAAACAGCAGCAGCAATTACCAAATCTAAGTCTACTTGACTCCAAATCTAGTGCTTTTTCTACTATAGCATTGCTGCATTGGATGACAAGTCTATCCTTTCCTGCCCCTTCATCTACCTATCCTTGCAAAAAAAAAAAAAAATCTGGGCAAGCTGGAATGAAAAGCCAAAGCAAAAGTCATCTATCTGCATTATGTAATATTCCATACTTGAGCTGAATAATTAAGTTCTTAATTACAAGAGAGTAAATGTGTAGATCCATAACAGCACATGTGAAAAAAACAACAAAACCCAATCATTTCTGTGGATTGTAAAAAAGTAACAGTTCAACAATGTGAGAATATTTTTAAAAGCCAGTAAATCTTACTTTAGGCTGAATGAAGAGAGTTCTATCTAGAAATCTACTATTCTAGATGATTGGATTACCATATATCCACAATAAAAGGGGTCAGGTGAAAGACCATTTATTAAAAATAGCATTTTTTGTCAAGCATTATTATTAATATCTCAGAAGCTCTGAAACAGAGAATTAAGCAGCCTACAAAGGGGCTCTGTCCAGAGGGAGTAGAAAAAGGTGGTTTTGGTGTCATAGGTGCATTCTTACTCAAAGACAGTTTAGTAATCTCAACATGCAAAAATCAATCAATCCTAGAGATGAGAATAGGAGCTTTTTTCTAGTTCAAATACGAAAGGGTATCATTGCAAAGTTTTCATTAAGGCAGACAGAAGATGTTACTAGAGTTGTCCAGAATGAAAGTAATTATAGTCCTTGTAGCCTTCCCTGGTTAGACCTTATTGGAGGTGCCACAATAATTTTTGGCTACCACAGTTTTAGACATATAAGCTACAATTCATCTAGAAGAGATGGGTGAAGTCTATACAATAAACAGATCACTTGAATAATCTGTTGATTTTTACCTAAGAGAAGGCTTCAGGATGTGGGCAATTGATTGGTGCCTTCAAGTATATGAAGGTGCACCACATGGTAACAAGATTAGCCTTATGATGTTTGATCCCATAGAATAAAGAGAAATGTGTAAAATTAATCATAGATGCAGAATTTAGCCTCCTATAAAGAATACCTTTCCAACAAGGAAAGATGTCTAATATTATTGACAAAAATTATAACTATTTATATAGTGCCTTATGGCTTACAAAATACTTTACATATAAAGAATATCCCCAAAAGCTTTAAATTTAGTTAAAATTAAAATGGCGCTAAGACTTTTTAGGATGTCCTATACTTGAGTATTACAACAATAATATGAGCTTAGTACTCTGGGTACTATTATTCTAGTTTTATAGATAAGCAATCTGAGATAAACATATATAAAGTGACATAGTTATTGAGCTAATGAATGATGGAGGCATGATTTGAATATAGGTCTTTCCGAATATGTCTTTCCAAATTCAGTACTCTATCAAACACAGTGGGATATCTTTCTAAGTCAAGAGGGATACACTGGGAAGCAGTGAGTCCCCCACTGCTGGAAGTTTTAAATAAAGGCTAAATGACCATTTGTTGGTAATGTAGAAAAAAAAAATACCTTGATCAGGCACAGGTTGAACAAGGGCTACTAGAGGCAGATTGGTAGTAGTTGAGAATGATAGGGAAATAAGGATAAGGAGAATTGTGGGAAAGTGAGAGGTTAAAGGAAAAAACAGAATTTACATGATGAAAAATACTTTCAAAACCATAATTTTTGATTCATATTCAGTGAAGTGAAAGAACAGAATAATGCAAAAGAAATTCAGTCATTACTACATCTAGACTTTGGATGACAAAGAATTTCATAGTGATGACTTTGATGATGTGACAAATCCCTAAAAGTTTTTTTTCTTTCTAAACACTTCTCATTCTTATGAATAGAGAGTGTGGTCACATTAGAAGTAGTGCACAATAATGAGTAGAACATTGGCAATAGGAGTTAGAAGATATTAGTTCTATGTCCAGCCTGATAGTCAATTTCCAGGTGATCCTAAAAAGAAAATATACTAAAACTTTCTGCCTGACTACTATTTTCCTGTCTTAAAATTGAGGATAATAATCACACCTTCCATTTCTGTCAGAGGCTATTGTGAGAATTAATGAAATGTCTATAAAGGCCTTTCTGCTCAATGCAAGAAAGGTATTATTCTCTCTATAAAACTGAATCTATTGCTCAAGAAAAAGGGAGATAGATTCCTTGGCATTGCTTCATTTCTGAAACAGGTAAATGATGGCACTACAATTAGACAAAATGAGTGTCAAGAGACTGCAGGCAATTTCTAGAAATCACGATGATTCACAAAAGCCAATGCCTACCCTTTACCATGTCTACAGAACTAAGTATAGAACACTTAGACATTTGGGTAAAATAAAGCAGATTTCTTTGCATGCAGGACATATGTGTGGAAAGAAACAATTATGTACCTATTATGTGTCTGCGGGCACAGTAATATTTCAGAGGCCACATGACAATGAGATATTTCAACATGTATATGTATGTAAATATATTTATATATATGCATATATATATGCATTTGCATTGTATCAAATTGGCTCCTTAACATTAGAGAACCATAAATAGTTTCCTCCACTCGCCTTTACATCTGATCCTTCATTGTGATATGGAGGTGAGCCTCTTAGCTAGCATTAATAGGTAGCATCATACTCTGTGACAGGTACTTTGCTTAGCACTTTATACATACTATCTCATTCCATCCTCATAACATCCCTGAGAGGTAGGTACTACTATTATCATCCCCATTTTGCAACTAAGGAAACTGAGACAAACAGATATTAAGGGATTTACCCAAGATCACTGAGGCCACGTTTGAATTCAGGTCTTACTGACTCCAGGTTCAGTGTTACATCCACTCCACCACTTAACTTCCCCCAATATCTAGTTACCATTTATGGAGCCTGGAATTTCAGAGGTTATGCCAACTAAATTCAAGCTCTGTCAGGGACTATCCAATCATTTAATTTTTGAGTAAGGCCAATAAAGGAATATGTATCTTTCATCCCTACACCTAGTGAAGATAGTCTAATCACCAGGCTGGCCATAAAGGGATAAGTATTTTGAACATAGCACATATCAAAAACAATCTAACATGTTGTGGAAAGGTTGTGACATGCATAAATGTGATGTGCAGTGGGTTGTCACCCTGATGAAAATCACAGAAACTTGAAATATTAAATAATTAATTTGGGAGGAAAAGAAAGCTTGCATGTTAGGATGGGCTTCTACTTCACAATAATTAACCAAAAAATCAATAAAGGAATATAGATAGGAATAAAATTCCCTATAACTTTATCACAATGAGTAGACAAGTTTTTAGTCAATTAGAAAGGATCATTATATTGCTGGGCATTAGAAGAAATGTAGAGGACACCACACAGGAAATATCTTGGTATTGGTTGAGAAGACCAAATAAGGTTTCTTAGGCCGTGTGTATGTGTGTGCGCATGTGTGTGTGATATGTATACATACATATATATGTATATGTGTGTATATATATATGTATATATGTATACAGTATAGTTAGTCTAGAGGTGAACCCAGTTTAGCACAAGCCCAGATAAGTGGAAAGAACTCCAGGCCTGGGAGAGACTTAAGGATGCCGACACCTATTTAAAATATATTTATATTGTTAAATATTTACAATTACGTGTGAAACATTAACATTCATTTTTTAAATTCAATTTAAAATTCTCTCCCTCTGCCTCTCTATCAATTATTCATGTGAAGTCATGCAAAACATATTTCCATATTAGTTATGTTGTAAAAGAAAACACACACAAAACAAGAAACTCATAGTTTATCTGTTCTCTCTCTAGAAGTATATGACAATTTTCATCATGTGTCCTTTGAAATTGTCTCGGATAGTTCTCTTGATCAGAGTAGCTAATGCTTTCACTTCTGATCAGTTATAGTGTTGCTATTACTCTATATGATGTTCTCCTGTTTTTGTACATTCCACTTTGCATCAGTTCATATAAGTCTTCACAGGTTTTTTCTGAAACCATCTTGCCCATCATTTCTTATAGCACAATAGTTGTGGTTTGTCCTTCGTTCTCAAAGACGACCATGACTTCAAGGAAATGATAACATGACTTGCAACTGACTTTGATTTGAGTGAAGGAGGGCTGTGCAAAGTCACTAACTTCAATTTCTCCTCCAGAGCCATCTGGGTTCAGTGGTCAGATATTCATCAGGATGATTGAAGGTAGCCCAGGATGTCATGGGAGACCTTGGCCCATTTAAGCTATGGTCTTTGATAGTTCTCACTTTGAGTGAGGCAACATCCATTCAGTGAATAGGCATCTTTAAGAAACAATCAAGGGATGGCCCCTTTAATTAAAAAAAATCAAACTGGGAGGGGAAGACCCTCAGGGTTGCTGGCCATAAGAGAAACAGTTACTATTTACATCACTCTGAGCCAGGAGGGCCCCCAAAATAACCATTAAGTGGGCAGGGATCTATTGTTGTCCAATCCATGATATCCATAGTGAATTGGGTTTAAGGCTTGGTCTTTGAGAAAGAAATCAAGCCAATAAACCCCAAGTTAACTAGGTTTATATGGCCATCAAAATATACCTTCCTTTGGGCAGAACATCCAGAGGTCAGAGTACAACAGTATGCCATCACAATCACATACCACATCTTGTTTAACCATCCCCCAACTGATGGGCATCCCATCAATATCCAATTCTTTGCCACCACAAAAGAGCTGCTATAAATATTTTTCTACAAGTAGATCCTTTTCCCTTTTCATTGATCTCTTTGGGATATGTACCTAGTAAGTGCTATTACTCAGTCAAAGGGTATGCACACTTTAAGAAGGCCAGTTCTTGAGCCTCTACTTTTAAGCAGCAAAGGAAAAGAAAAGAGTGAAGCTGAGAGTAGTGTTACATTCCTCTGCCTTACCACACTGACCATGTTTTTGGAGAAACAGGACTAGCAGGAGGTAGGGTATTTAAGAAAGAAAAGATAGAGATATATCATAGGCAAAAATGTCTCCCAAGAAGAGTGGTTCTACTTCTGGTCTCCTTCCTCTTATCTGAAGATGAGAGTACTTGAGGCTAGTTGGAGGAAAAGATATATGTATGTGTACACACACACACACACACACACACACACACACACACACTTCATCAGAGAAGATCTCATCATTTCTTCTCTTAAAATAATTATAACTGCAGAGAAAACTGAGAAGAAATCTAAGTGTAGTATGAAGTTACATAGTACAGGGACAGATCACTAGATTTAGAAACAGGCCTAGAAATCACAGGGTTTCATAGTTTAGAAACAATGTGAATTCACATTCTGGGTGTGCTACTATTTTTATGATTTTGGATAAATTAATCGGTGCTTTCATATCAAAATTTGTAAATTGGAAAGTGGAACTAAATCTTTCTTGTCCCTTTACCTCCATGTCCCATGACCATTTATGTCTGCCAACATTTTCTTTTGCTTCATACTGTTTCGACAGAGGTATTTATTGTATAGACATGTCATTTTTTGTGGCTCAAGAAGAAGGTCTGGGTCTCATTTTGACATGACAAAACAGAAGTCTGGAGCTAAGGTCCTCTAGTGAATGACAGACTAATCCTAGGAGAAAGAAAGAAAAATGTCTGAAGATAGAATATAAGATTTTGATTTAGGATGAGAAGGTAGGGAAGAAATGGGTAAAGCTAAAGTTTCTCTAAAATTTCTCATTTTCATAAGTGAGTGTGGTTGTGTAGGTGGCTAAATGCCAGTTCCCAAAATGAACCCACTTCTGATTAGATGGAAGCCAACAGAGGGAAAACCTTTGGGATACACTTTGTTTAGGGCTAGGCAGACAATTCTTTTTCATAACAGAAACTGCTTCTTTTCACTGAAGATAAAAAAAAAAATGAGACTAGTCTATATTATTGAAGTTAGTGAGCTGAAAAGGCAGACTCTTACATTTACTTCTTCCACCATTTAACATCACATGGTTACAAAATGGTTGGTTTGTGTATTAAGGCAGTGACCACACAGGATAAATTAAAAATTTTTTAAACATATATCTGAAGCCAAATTATTTGGAAGAATATATTAGAATGCAGACAATTCTTTGGTATGATGATTAAGTACAGGAAAATAGCTACTGAGGACCATAAGAACCTCCAGTAAGGGATGTCTTCCTACAAGGTTTCTGGCATTGGGCCCATTGGTATAAGTACCAACAGCTGGCACTTATACAAAAAATTATGAAAAAGCAGCATAAGGATGATGTCTTCTGGCCCTTTTTCATGCATAGGTGTCACTTCTTCCTCACCTGGCCTATAATGTTCTTACCAGTGATCTCCACTTCCAAATACTCCACCAGTAGAATTTAGGGGAGAAAATTCCATTTAACTTTATAAGAAATGACCTTAATCACTTTTAAAACAGGTAAAGGAAGACAAATATAGTAGTATTTTTTTTCCTTTTTTATCAGGTCCTTTTTTATCAGGTATACATTCAAGGACTTTCAATACTGGATTTTTT
>JAQQSZ010004510.1:0-14134 GCA_028646595.1 Phalanger gymnotis | reverse complement strand
TGCCTGGCCATGTTCCCAGCCAACTACTTGACCCTTGAGCTTTTTGTCGGGGTATGACTACTAGTAGAGTATAGAGTTCTTTGTCCCAAGCTTGAGGGGCTGCACCGTTGTTTTCAGAGCTATTTCTACACAGCAAGCTCTGCCACACCAGCGCATCCTTTCACTCTGTCCCCGCAGTTTTTCCCACTAATGTTCTCTTTTGTCTTTGGTGTTTGTGGGTTGAAAAGTCTGGTAACTGCCACAGCTCACTGGTTCAGGGTGCTAAGGCCTGTTCCACCCGGCTTCTGGTCTGGTTGGTCTGGGCGCAGCCCATGCTGAGTTCTGCCCAGTACAGTGGAATAGACTTTACTCAATGACTGTCCAGGCTGTCCTGGGCTGGAACCCTGCTTCCCTCTGCTATTTGGTGGGTTCTGCAGTTCCAGAATTTGTTGAGAGTCATTTTTATAGGTGTTTGGAGGGTCCTGGAGGAGAGCTTTAGGCAAGTTCCTGCTTTCCAGCCACCATCTTAGCTCCGCTCCCCCTAAAAAACCATTCTCTTTCAATGGCTTCTTAGCATGACTCTTTCGGTTGTACTTTTCCCTCCTCTCCTGCTTCTCTGACCACTCCCCTATTTCCTTTGGCAGTTATTTCACATTCTTTCTAACTCCTTAAAGTGAGTGTTTCTTGGGGGCTGCTAGGTGGTGCAGTGAGTAGAGCGCTGGCCCTGGAGTCATGAGGACCTGAGTTCAAATTCAGCCTCAGACACTAGACACATGTACTAGCTGTATGTCCTTGGGCAAGTCATTTAACCCCAATTGCCCTGCCCCCCCCCCAAAAAAAGAAGAAAAAAGTGAGTGCTTCTTAAGATTCTGCTTTGACCTTCTCTTCCTCCCTCTATATGTTTTTCCTTGGCAAAAGTTTTACTCATGGAACTTGATCTAGCATCTCTACACAAATGAAGCCAAATTTCTCTCTCTGTCTCTTTGTCTCCATCTCTGTCTCTCTCTGTCTCTGTCTCTCCTCCCTCTACATATCTCCCTGTCTATATCTCTCTGTCTCCCCTCCCTCTCTGTATGTGTCTCTCTCTCTCCCTCTCCCTCTCCCTCTCTCTCTCTCTCTCTCTCTCTCACTCTCTCTTACTCTCTCTCTCTCTCTCTCTCTCTCTCTCTCTGTCTCCCACTCCCCCTTCCCCCATCTCCTTATAATATTATTCCTCCACACAAAAAACTTCTCTAATGTCTATAAATTAAATCTTCTTGGCATTTAAGAACCTTAACAATATGGAAATAAGTGATCTTTCCAGCTTTGTTTCATATTATTTATCATTAATCACCATGTACTCTAGTCTCCAGTCAAACTGGACTGCGCCCTGTCTCTCCAACACACTTTGCACCTTCCTACTAGCATGCCTTTGCTTATGGGTTCTCTATACCTGGAATGTTTCTTTTTGCCCTTTTGCCTATTGAATTCCTAGTCATCCCAATTGAAATATCAGCTCCTCAATGAAACCTTCCCTCCTCAGCACATAGCATTTTGCTTGGACTTCTGTAATATTTACCAGATTTTATTGTCCACAGTATTATATGTGTCATATCTCTCTACTAGATTGTAAGCTGCACAAGGAAGACCACTGTTTAACTAAACTGTATATCTCCCCCACTCAGGGCCATCTTTCATATAGAGTAGACATTAAATAAGCATTTGTTGATTTAAAATAACCTGGAGTGAATGTTTAGGTTAAAAAGCCTGGTTAAGAGATTTTAAAACTTTTAAACATCATATCATGTCCTACAAGTCCTATATTATTTTAATATATAGGGGACAAGTAGCAAGAATGTGACCAAAGTCAATGGTATGGTTCATTGAGCTTCCTCTGATGTAGTCAATAACCAATCACATGACAATGAACTATTCTATAAGGTTCTGAAATTTTAACTCACTTTAAAAATACCACCAGCCATTTTTCTTTCTCAAAGGAAAATGAGAAATAAAAATTCATTTTATTAATATATCATGATCTCCATGGCCTATATCAGGGAATAGAATCTCAGAGCTGAGAAAGAATTTGAGAGGTTAATTAGTCCATCCCCCAGTATTTCAGCAGGACCATTCTTAATCCATCTCTGATATGAGGATCTAACCTATTTTTAAAGACTTTCAGAAAAAGATACTGCAAGACTTTTCTCAATAACACCATAGTATTTAAGAACCTTTTTTCTAAAACGAGCCCAAATCCTCTGTGCTATTCTCTAAGTCCATCTCTTCTTCTCTGCCTATTTGGTGAAGGTGGAGAAAATTAGACACCTTCATCTATGTAAGAATCTTTAATATATTTGAGGTTGATTATAGCATCACCCCCTCAATACTATCTTCTCCAAGTTGTAAGCTATTTAAACTTTAAACTTTACTAAGACTTTTGGGATATTCCATACAAAGCCTAAAATGGCATCATCCCATGGGAGACACTAAGACTGCTCCTAGCAAATAGGTTAGATGTGCCAAATCCCATTATAGATAGACAGAGCGATAGATAGGTAGATAGATAGATAGATAGATAGATAGATAGATAGATAGATAGATAGATAGATAGATAGATAGATAGATGGCATATCTATGCATATACATGGGCAGCTAGGTGGCTCAGTAGATGAAAGTGCCCAGTCTAAAACCAGGAAGACTTATCTTCCTGAGTTCTAATCTTACCTCAAATATTTACTAGCTATGTGATCCTATGGATCCTATGGAACGTGGACTCATTTTCTTTTTAAGATATCAGTGTAATGTTAATACAGTTTCGAAGATCTTCCCTGCCATTTTAAATAGGCCCATGTGACCTGCTTTGAACCTCAGTCACATGAAGCCTGAGTCGCATGAGTCACGAAGGTTGTGATGCCCTCTGGCTCTGAAGAAGGGTATACATACTCTGAGATTAGCATTTTGATTTGGGGCCTCATTCATTGGGAGAGTGTTTGTGTGATTTAGCCAGATGAGACTCTGGGTAGCCATTAAGGAACCCCCCAGCTTTGAAAAACTCAGATGTTGGTGCTTCTCTCTTTGGTAACTATGTATGTATTGTTTTTGGTCAGACATTAGAAGCCCTGTCTGTTGGTCTTTCCTGTTTGTATTTACTCTGTTTATATAATTTCTGCTTGTAATTTCTGTTTGTATTTTCTCTGAAGTTCAGGGTGCTGACTTTTCTCCTGAACTAAATGAATTATTCATATATGTGTGTGTGTGTGTGTGTGTGTGTGTGTGTGTGTGTGTGTGTGTGTAAAGTATGATTGTTAACCCCTTTAAAGTTGCTTTCCTTTAGAAAAACAGATCAAAGAACCTGTGCTAGCAGGCCTCCTGTACACTGATATTGTTGGTCTTTGTTGTTACAACTAGTTCCCGGGATCCAAGGCAATAAACAATCTACTAGTTCCCAGGATTTCACATCATAAACAATCTCAATGAGCTTGCATATCATTACGTAACCAAGATAATGTAAACATTTGAGTTAAGTTGTAAACAGCCTATGGTGCTATGCTAAGTCACCATGTTATGGCTAAAGTTAACATAAACTTGTGAGGCTTTCGCTGGCAAATGGCCTTCTTTGTCTGCTCCTCTTTAAATCAAGTGAGCATGGGTCAGTAAGTGGGGAATGTAAGTGCTGTGCTTGGCTTGACCAGCCTCCATCCAGGCTTGGGGGAATGTGAATGTGTGTGCTTGTCTCAACTGGCCCCTATTGAGATTTAGGGGATATTGTAGGAGTTGTTGCTCCCATTATCAACAATCCCCTTGAGAAGAATAAAATAATTAAGCCCTATCATGTCTCCTTTGCTGTCCTTCTGGCTGCCCAGTTCAAGAGTGAACCTGCTAGAGGCTGGAACCCAAAAGCTCTTATCTTATACCCTGGGTGAGTCACTTAACCTTGATTACCTCAGCCTCCTCATCTGTAAAATAAACTGGAGAAGGAAATGTCAAAGCACTCCAGTATCTCTGCTAAAACAAACAAACAAAAATATACCAAAAAAAAACCCACAATGGGACCATGAAGAACTGGACAAAACTGAAAAATGTCTGACTAACAACATCGAGGTGACAAATGAGAGAGCAAAGAAACAGAGAAAAGAGAGAGTAGAGAGGTGGGAAAGAAAGAAGTGGGAAAGGAGGGAGGGAGAGAGAGGGAGGGAGGGGGAGAGAGGAAGAGAGAGAGAGGGAGGGAGGGAGAGAAAGAGAGAGAAGGAGGGGGATGGTGGGGGGACAGAGGGAGAGAGAGAGAGAGAGAGAGAGAGAGAGAGAGAGAGAGAGAGAGAGAGAGAGAGAGAGAGAGAGAGGAGGTAGAAAAGATAGAGAGACAGAGAGATGAGAGAGACAGATTTCATTGGTATATAGGAGCACTTGCTGAGGAACACCCTCTACCAATGTAGACTGTTGCTTTCTTGGTAATGAGGAGTTAAGTGAATTGCCCAGGGTCACACAGATGTCGTGTCAGAAGCCACATTTCAACTTAGGTCTTCCTGGCTCCAAGGACAACCCTCTAACTGTTATGCTACATTGATATATGGATAGGTAAATACATGCTACACACTTATACACAAGACACACGAACTGTGTGTACGTTGTGTGTATATATATGTGTGTATATACATACATGCATGTGTATATATGTGTACATACATACACACGTGTGTGTGTGTGTGTAAACTATGATACCTTTAAGAAAGCCACACAATAACTATCGTAAAGAGAGATGGAGAGCTTTGTGCTGCACCTAGGGGTTAAATAAGCTGTCCAGAGTCACACAGGTGACATATGCTAACAGGTTATGTTGGACATTGGAAAGAGCACTGTATTTGAAACCAGTTTAACTGAGTTCTAATATAAGCCATGCTACTTATTATCTGATCTGCCCTGGGTAAGTAACTTCACCTGTCTAGGCCTCAATCTCCTTATCTGTGAAATGAGGGGATTGGACTAGCCTGAGCTGAAATGTCCCATTCAGAGGTAAATCTCATTAACTGCTGGGGCCCAGGTAGTGCCTCAGTGAAGCAGCCCTGAAGCGACTCAGGAGGTGTGTTTTCTAGCTGATTCTTAAAAGACTTTAGGCTCTAACCCACAGCTGGCCTATAAACTTCCTTCCCCTTCACCCCCACCAAGGAAAATGCCTCTAACCCCTATCTTCCCCCAGGCTGCTCTGTCTGTTTATTGCAACCCAATTTTACCTGTCTGCATATGTTACCTGTGGGAAAAAGCTGTAAAAAATTATGAAGGATTGCAGGTCTCTGCTTCCAGGGAAAATTAGATTATTTGTAGCTCTATCCACAAAGAACACTTCCCCTTAACCGAGCGATTACTCTCTTCTGTAATGTGACCATTGCTATTCTCTAGTCTAGTCTAAATCTCTGGTCAGAGTATAGTAAACTGGGGAAGAAAGGGAGGGGAGCCAGGAAAGGCTTCAGAAGCTGCTGCTTGAGCTGACCTTGGAAAGAAACTGTAATTCCAGAGTTTAATTCTCAACTCTGTCGTGATTCCCCTCTGAGGCCATGGGAAGCTCCACTCACCAGAACCTCATGACCCTGCTCTGTTTTTGCCCAAACTAAGAATGTTCGCTTGCTCCTAGAACACTCCCACCCCTTGGGTTCCAGATTGGCCAAACCAATCACCCTAGAGGAAGTTCATTTGTTAGCTGCACCAAACCACTGGGACTCTTAGCCAATTGAGAAGTTTCCTGTTGTTGGAACACTCAGCCCACATATTCCTACATAATCACTCTCTAACTAATTACCCACCTCCTCTCTTCATCCCTTCCCTCATTAGAAGAAAAAGGAAACCTTCTAGAAAGTACAATTAGACATTGTTTTGCCATCACCCAGACATTTCACGGACATTTCACCCCAAAAGTTAATAAAAGGCACTCGTTTCTTTATAGGGTTCCACCCGAAGCAGGAGCCCTTGGTGTGAATGCATTCGTTCCCTGGATTTGCTTGCTTTTCCAAACCTCAGCTACAATAGTGCCTTAAGCGATGTCCTTGTCACTACAGAATCAAATCTGCCCTGAGGATTCAGTTGTTCCAATTCTCCACAGTCTGTTACAGGAACCTATAAATACGAGGCCTGTGACTTACAGGGCCAACTTAATGAGCTACATTCAATTATCCAGACATGGCCTCATACACACATGGTCTCCAACTCAGTTTATTATCCTCTCTGACTGGCTAATGGCTTCACATTTTTTCCCCTGCCAACAGAACCAGCCTTATGTTAAATTGTAAGGGAGACAAAGTCTGACTGGTTTCCACCTTTATCTCAGTTACAATCTTGCCATCCTGGACTCCTCACTATCTATCGTCCCCATGTCCAAGCTATTGCCAAGGCCTAACAATTTCACCTTTGCAACAACACCCCAGTTCCATTCCTTACTGTCCTCTGACACTGCCACCAGTCCAGTACAGGTCATCATCATGGCTGGACAACTGCAATGGCCCCCTGATGGGTCAGCCAGTCTCAACTCCTTCCGTATTCCAATCCATCGTCCTTTCAACTACTAAAGTGATTTTCCTAAAATTCAGGTCCCATCATGGCACCACCACCCCTCTACTTAATAAACTCAAATAAACTTCCTGTTGCCTCTAGGATCAAATATAAAAAGCTATGTTTGTCATTCAAAGCCCTTTGTAACTTTCATCTGTTTCTGATTATTCATGACCCCATTTGGGGTTTTCTTGGCAAAGATAGTGGAGTGGTTGCTATTTCCTCCTCCAGCTCATTTTACAGATGAGGAAACTGAGGCAAACAGGGTTAAGTGACTTGCCCAGGGTCACACAGCTAGTAAGTGTCTGAGTCACATTTGAACTCAGGTCTTCCTAACTGAAAGATGAGTACTCTATCCACTGCACCACCTAGCTGCCTCTTCATTCCCTAGCTCCTTCTTATGGTACAGTTTTCTTACTCCTTACTCTCCTACATGATAGCACCCATTGATCCAATGACACTGTCCTCTTGGCTTTTTGACCAACAAAACATTTGATCTCTCTGCTGTAATGGCATTGTTTTGGAGTGCTTCTCAGCACTAAGGCAATAAAGTGCCTTTGAGTCTTGCTTTTGTCTCAATCAAGAGTCTTTGACTAAATAGAGAATCTTTGATGACCTGCTTAAGTCACAGGAAGGCCTAGGTCACATGGGTTTGAGTCCATGGTTGTGATACCCTCTGACCCTGAAGAAGTGTATATATACTCTGAGGTTAGCTTTTTCCTTGCGGCTCACTCACTGGAAGCGTCATGTGATTTGACCAGACGAGACTCTGGGTATCCATTGGAGGCACCCACATACACACTTTGAAAACTCCAGATGTTGGTGCCTCTCTCTGGTGTATCTATCTATCTATCTATCTATCTATCTATCTATCTATCTATCTATATATATATATATATATAGTATATATATATATGTAAGCACCAAGTGCCCATAATGTCTCTGGGTAGGCCTGCACTCATTCATTTCAGGACATCTCTGCCATTTGCTTCCCCAATCAAAATGCATAGATTCTAGGTAAGGTATATAAGTATATGAAGGTATGTGAATATTCCCTCAAGATCCTACTTGTTTTTAGCAAAATGCATTAATCAAATGAGCTAGTTAACAAAATAGCAAGGATCTGTTTATTTGTCATATCTCCCAGGTAATAGAGTACCTCAACCCAATAAAAATGGAGAATTAATTTCAGGCACTTGGCCAGACTTTCAAAGGAGATAAATTTGATCAAGCACACTTTCCAATGTCCTTCAAATCATGACTGAACTTACTGACTTCCTTAAGGTGGATGTAAAGTCTGGAATTCTCCTGCACAGGGATGTTCATGGTTCCCCTAAAACAGTGGGGCAAGTTCTATACCAAAGAAAGAAGCTAGGTATAAGCAGCAGTTTAATCAATTGGGTTACTTACAATAGGGGTAGAACGATGGATCCCTGCCAAGAATTTAATAATCTTCTGTCTGGGGCGGTGGCCAGATGATTCAGGGGATCCCTGCAAAGACCCCCAAAAAAGCCCCATGGTAATTATAGAAATCAAACAAAGGGAGGAGGAATGATAGAGCATCATTACATATGTCATCATGGTTTAGCTAATGTTTTGATTTACTCCTTAATACTGACTGGGCTTGATTCCCAGAAACCCGGGCATCAAGGCCAATGCTATTGGGTAGATGTCCAGACACACAAGGTCTTATACGGATCACTGTGGCCTTGTTGTGGCTTTTACCAATTAGGACCCCACAGTGGTCTTGCCCATTATTGTATCACAGTTTCCCTTCTTTTCTATGTTCTCTCAGCATTATCATTCACTCTTATACCTCCTCTATTCAAATAACACTTAAATCTTCATTCCTGACCTCTCTTCAGATTTCCAGACCAAACTCTCCAACTGCTTACAAGAAGACATCTCCACCTGGATTGTCTCATTGCTATCTCAACATGTCCAAAACTGAGCTTATCATCTTTTCTCCAGAATCTGCTCTTTCTTACTTCATTATTTTTGTCAGTGGCACCACCATTCATCCAGTCCTCCATGTTAGAAATTAGTGTTTTCTTTTACAATTCCCTTTCCTTTTTTAGCTAGGTAGCCCAGTGGATAAAGTATCCTTCCTAGAGTCAGCAAGACTCACCTTACTAGCCTCACTAGCTGTATATCCTCGGGCAAGTCAATTAACTCGGTTTGCCTCAGTTTCCTCATCTGTAAAATGAGCTGGAGAAAGAAATGGCAAGAATTTCTGCCAAGAAAAGCCCAAATGAGGTCACATAAAGTTGGACATGACTGAAAAACAACCAGACAACGACAAAACTCTCTTATCTCCTTACCGAATTCTATCTATTCAGCATTGGTAATATCTCTCAGAAGAGTACTGTGTAATAGATCGAGTATCAGGCCTGAAGTCAGGAAGACCTGAGTTTAAATCTGGCCTGAGACACTTACTGACTCTGAGCAACTAAATCATTTAACCTCTGTCTGCCTCAGTCTCCTAAACTGTAAATGGGCATCCTAATAGCACCTACCTCACAGGGGTTATTGTGCAAATCAAATGAGATAATATTTGTAAAGCATTTAGAATAGTACCTGGCCCATAGAAGGAGTTTAATACATACATTTCTTTTCTTTACATCTTCCTTTCCTTTTTTCCTTCCTTTCTTCCTTCCTTCCATCCTTTTTTTCTTCCCTCCTTCTTATGCCTGTGTTTGTCTGCCTCAGGTGTACTCTCTTACTGTTTAGGACATCAAAGGTTTGTAGCACTCATGCCTCTCTCACCAAGAAAAATCCAAGGCCATGATAGTGATGGAGAAAGCCTGGTTAAGGTATTCTAAAGAGCATTGAGTTTGACAATAAAGAGAGAAACTGAAGGATTGGCCCTAGAGCTCTCAATAGCCCATTTGCCCTCCTCACATACACACTTTTGCCTTGGTGGGACTGTGAAATATCTATATAACACATATTACTTCACCACAACCACCACCACCCCTCCCTTAAATTTGTCCAATATGAAAAAGGAAAAAAATTAAATGTATGTGCTGAGTAGCAAGACAATACTTAGAAATCAGAGAGTTGAAATGTGGCATCCTAGGAGCAAAACCAATGCCTGGTGTCACACACAGCTTGCTCAATTTATGCCATCTTTAAAGAAGGTTTCTGGGAGTGCTCCAATTTCATATATTGTAACAACAAAGAGTTATTACTGATGGCTATGCATAAAAAGTCCTGAGTGAAAGTCCTTCCCGCTCCTAGCTAGGAATGAGAGACGAGGGATATTCCAGGCTTTTGAACTGCCTAATGCTGAGGTGATAAGGGTAAGGGGTAGGGAGAGAGGTTAACAAAGGGACTGGAAGAATTTGAGCCTTCAAGGGCACACAGTGGACTGGGATTGATATTAAAATGCTAAATTTATTTCACCACCTGGGTTAAATGGCACATTGTAAAGAACTCTGGATTGAAAGTTAAAAGACCTGGATCCTAATCTCATCTCTTCCTTTTGCTGTCTGTGTGTCCTGAAGCAAATCACTTAACTTATTAAGGCTTTGGTTTCCTCGTCTGTAAAATGAGAGACTTGAACAGACTGACCAGTGAAGTCCCTTCCTGCGATGCTAAAGTATTAGCAAATGATAGAGGTGATTCATGGAGACTCACACTTCCCCTGGGAAGGGAATGGTCTGGGAGCATAGGTTTATGAGATTTGATTGGACAATAAAGAAATAACACCTAGTCTGGGGAGTAGTCGAGGGTTGAGGGACAACCTACTGCTCTAAGAGCCAGAGAGAGGCACAGAGGGGTTTGTAGGTAGACCTCCAGACCTCCTTCTAACATTATATAGTGAGTATTAAAGAACAATTCATATGTTTCTATGTGAAAAAGATACATTTCTAAAAGAATTATTTTGGCTAAAGTTGTGAATTCTGCAACTCAAAGTTCCTTTTCAGTGCTAAGTCGTATAATAACCTTTCTGATATAATAGATAACATTGGTTGATAATCCAAAACCCATTCTGAAAGTTTTTTTTTTCAACAGAGTCACCTATTGTTTGGAATAAAACAAATTACATCACTTAAAATCATAGAATCCCTGTATATTTGGTTGGTTGAATTAATTTTTTTGAAAGAGAATACCCCTATCTTTCCTAGGCTGAAAGTGCAGTGGTTACTCACAGACCCAATCCCACTACTGATAAGCATGGATACTTTGACCTGCTCCATTTCCAACTTTGGCCAGCTTCCCCTTAGGTGGCTTGATGCCCTCTCCTTACTCCTAGAGTCCACCCTAGAGGTACATTATACTCAACCAGCTACTATATCTAAGAATTCCCCAGCTCTTAATGATTCACCAGACTTTGCCTCTCACAGTAGTGGGGATTATGTGCCTGTACCAGCATATTCAGGTATTCTCAAAGTTTGAAAAAAATCATTTAGTCTTTTCTTCCTTTCTTTTTGTGTAGACAGAATCTTTAAAGAAAATGTCGGCCACTGTTAAAGAAAGGCCTAAACAGATAATAAGATTTGCATTGTCATTTCAGAATTAACAGACTTGTTCTTTGAGGAGAAGGGTGGAGTTAGTAAAGTGATAGTTAAATATGTCAATATGGCAGACAAGAAAGCTGAGGCACCTGAAGCAGCATTAAGAGAGATGTGTTGTCCTGAAGAGGTGATGGTCTCACTGCATGCTGCCCTGGTAAGAATACATATGGAGTATTAGGTTGAATTCTGAGCACCACATCTTAGGAACCACAATAATACGTTCAAGAATATCCAGAACAAAGCCACCAGGTTGGTGAAAGTCCTCAAGATCGTGCCATGCGAAAATCAGATGAAAGAGATGGAGATGCTTGACCCGAATAAGAGATTTTCAAGAAGAACTCCATAGTTGTATATGTGAAGAGCTGGCACCTGGAAGAGAAATTAGACTCATGTGTACTGAAGCATTGGTAATTAATAATGATACTCTAATAAAGTCTAAGAGTGGGTAGGGACCTTAGAAGTCATTTAGTCCAACCCCATATGATAGGACCAAGGCTCTCATTTCTCCCAAATAGGGATTAGTTTTCCTTAAAAGGCTACAAAATTGTCCCTAAGATCTGACTGACCTCTGCCTCCCTTGTCAAGCTTCCTGCTCATCCAAAGACATAAGAAGTCCCACCCACATGGATGAAATGCCCCTCCACCTTGGTGGATGTCTGGAAACCACTTGTGATACCATACCCTGCCAGCCGATGAGATGCATTTCTATGTGGTGATGGGAATGATTAGGGGACCACATTCAAAGAAGCTAAGTATCACTACATTTTTATTGCTAATCCTTGCTATGTTAGGGCAAAATAAACTTCCATATGTAAATTTTTCAATGACTTGAAAGTGCCTCAATTCATCTCAACATTCAACAAGGTACTGGTATGAAGCCTACTCCTAACACCTCATCTAAAATAGGGATCTTCTTTATAACATCCATGACTCTTTTCCCACTTTGACATCTAGGATCTTACTATCTCAATACATCCTATTTAAATTTTTTGACCATGCTCATTGTTAGGAAAGGTGATTTGGGTTTTTTTTTAATTTTCCCCTAATATTAAGCTAAAAAACTGCATTCCCACAGCTCAACTATAAAGTCAAATTCTCCCCTTTGAAGTCACAAATAATAGATTATTTTCTACCCAAAAGGTAGAAAACAACCAGAAAGATAAAGGTCTTGAATTTAATCCATATGAGTATTAGTAAAAATAAATTAGGAATGTTCTCCCTAAAGAAATGAAGACTAGGGGAGGGGGAGAGGAAGAAGCAACATGTAATAGGTGTTTTCAGGCATCTGAAGGATTGTCATGAGGGATGAGACCCCAAAGGGAAGGAAGTGATTGGAAATTTCCAAGGATCAGATATGTGCTGCATATAAGTAAGAACTTATTAATCATTAGTGTTAATCCCAAACTGAAATGAGTTACCTAGGTATATGGTGGGAAGCAGTAAGTTTCCTCTTATAGGAAGTTTCTAAGCAAAATGTGAATGACTAATTTTAGGTAATATGTTGTATGAGAGGAATTCAAGTATGGGTTGTGGGAGATGAGCCTTTCATGTTCTTTCCAACTCTTAGATTCTATGATAGAATAACAGAAAACTCTTCAATGACTGTCATCAGTAGGCCACTCACAGGTTAGAGACTGGCTCCCTGGTCCATTTGACAGAAGCTTTTGCTCCCAGAGCCAGATGAGGGGGGGCAAAATGAGAGCTGAATGTCAAGGAAGCCAAATGTTCAAAACGATAGTTATTATAGTGAGTAAAGAATTGTATTTTAATTCAGAACAATAGGGTTCGAGTTGTCACTAATGCTTAGTAGTAGTATGACCTTATACAAGTCCCTTAAACTCTCTGAGCCTCAGTTTATTCATCTGTAAAATAGAGATAAAATTTGATTAGCCTCATTGGATATGAACATTAAATGGGATATTATATCATATATAAAGTTCTTTGTAAACTATAAAGCACCATATAAATAAATGTGAACTCGATAATGATGATGATGATGACTCAGAACCATAAAGTGGTAACACTAGGATGTGTGTGCACATTAAAATGGCAAAAAAGTGTGCCCTGGAGAAATGTCAGCACTTCCTGTTTTTTCAGCCGACCATGGGGCAGGAAGTTCCACCCATGCCCTCATATTAGGGCCATATGATCTTGCCTGATTGTCAGAGAAGGCAGGGGCTAGGGAATGAGATATCAGGGAATATATAGATGTCTCAGATTTGTCTTTTACTACTGTGAAACCGGGAGTTTATAATCCAACTATTCAATTCAGTTCAACGAACACTAATCAAGGGTCAAATAATCACAAAGGAACTATGTTAGCTGCTGGGGCTAGAAATAATCTCTAATCATCAGGATAAGGTGAGAATAACTCAGGTTCGAGAGTGATCACGGCATGAAAGGCAAAAGGAGAAGAAGGCAAAGGATTCAGGGGTGAAACACACAGAATTGTTGGATTGTTGGGTGGTGACAGCAGCAGTAGCAGCATCAAGGCTGCTGAAGACACAGCTGGGCAGTAAGGGTAAGCACACAGCAGTGTCATTCAGTGTAATACCCCATTCTCTTTCTATTACTATCTTTGTAAGAAAAAGGTCCCTGATCCTAGAGAGTAGAAGGTGACGACAGATAGGAAGGTGATATATAGTAAAGGACATTGCTAATCTTGAGAAGCCTACAGTTGGAGAACTCTATTCATACTCCTATAATGCATCACTATGTAAAACCCTCTTTGGGTTCACTCTCTCAACACCCACTCACACTGTCAAGTTGGGTTCCCCAAAGATGGCTGGGCCTGGAGTGAGAAAGACCTGAGTTCAAATATGGCTTCAGATACTCGGTGTGCGTGACCCTGGGCAAGTCAATTAACCCTGTTTGCCTCAGTTTCCTCATCTGTAAAATGAGCTGGAGAAGGAAATAGCAAACCACTCCAGAATCTTTGCCAAGAAAACCCCAAATGAGGCGACAAAGAGTTGGACAAGACTGAAACATGACTCTTCTCGGGGTTCTGTGGGCATCCCCAAGGGATAGGGGTAGGGGTTCCTCCCAGTCCTACATCTGGTGTGCTCTCCATTGATGGCCAGACAGACAGACCTAATTAGCTTTAGAAAAGGGTATTTACT
>JAQQSZ010004509.1:0-14134 GCA_028646595.1 Phalanger gymnotis | reverse complement strand
TAGTCATGAGCAATTGGGAGGCAGGGAAGCTGATTCTTCACTGAATATTCCTGTTGAGTATCTTTTGCCTGCTGTGGAGGGCTGAGTAAATCTCCCTTTGTTAGTAGTTGGATGGGCTTCTAACCTCACCAAGGAGGAAAGTGGACTGGTCAGCATGTACTTGCAATTCCTTTACCCTAAGACTATCCTTTCCATCACATCTTGCCACCTGTGACTGGTTTTGGTTGTTGGTTTTTTTTTTTTCTGATGGTATTGTTTATTTATGTGTTCATTTGTTTGCTTGTTTTTTAGGGACCAAGTCTCCCTATCTCTACCAGATTGGAAGTGCAATGGCCATTCATGAGCCCTATCCTATTAATGATTGGCATGGAAGCTTTGACATGCTATGTTTCCTCTCTGAACCTCCTTCCCCCTCCTTAGGCTGCTTCCTTATCCCCAGTCCTAGCTCATTAAGTTAACGATGGAATTAGAGTGCATCCTTAGTTGACTTTGGCCTCGCTGCAGTTCAGAACCCCAGAGCTCAAGAGATCTACAAGCCTCAGCCTCCTCAATAGCAGGGATTACAGGTAGGCACCACCACACCCAGGTGCTTCCACCTGTTCTTATCCATCCTACACTGGGCCTTTGCCCCCACTCCAAAAAAAAAAAAACAAACAAACAAAAAACCTTATACCATATCGCTGGGCTTTTCGGAAATCTGCAATGGCTCTCTTCCTATTTGGATGATGAAATCAAAAATCTTTGGCCATTCAAAATCTTTCAATTTCAATTCAATATTCCTACCATTTATCTCATTTCATCTTTCTAAAATCAAGACAATCTCCTTGCTGCAATCCCCCCTCCCACCCCCAAACACACACATACTTGCACCAGGCTCATCTCCCCTCAGTGCCTTGGCCTGTGCCCTATGCCCTATCTCAAATACCCACCCCTTTTCTCTCAATAATTCAAATTTTCTATTTCTCTTTAGGCTGCCTTATTCAATTATTTAATAGGATAATTTGAATTTATATTAATATATAATATATATTGTTATTATATACTATATATAATATATATTATAATTAAATTTATATTATGATTAAAAATCTATAAAATTAAATAAAATATTCAATTATCCTTCCATAAAGTTTTCCCAGAGTAACCTTACTCAACACTAATGTGTTCCTTACTCTGAATTACTTCGGTAAACATTTTTCATTCATTCATTTGTTTATTCATCCAACTTATATTTATTGAACACTTAATAAGTACAAAGAACTGTGGAAAAATACAAACAATAAGACATTCCACAGGCTTTCAAGGAGCTTATGTTTTAGAGTAGCAGAGATAACATAGACCCACCAACATACCTTCTTGTTGTTCAGTTATTTCAATTATGTCTGACTCTTCTATGACCCCACTTGGGGCTTTCTTGGCAGAGATACTTGGAGCAGTTTGCCATTTCCTTCTCTGGCTCATTTTACAGATGAGGAAACTGAGGCAAGCAGGGGTAAGTGACTTTCCAAGGGTCACACAGCTAGTAAGTGTCTGAGGCTGCATTTAAACTAAAGTCTTTCTGGCTCCGTGCCCAGTGCTCCTCTAGATGTCACATTACAAAGCAGCACATGATGGCTGCTCTATGAACGGTAAAGACATTAGTGTTCTAAAAGTTCAGAGAAAACTTCCTCATGAAGTAAGAGGGAAGGCTTCATGGATGAGGACAGGACACAATTAAGTTGGACCTTACAAAATCAGTAGCATGTCCACCACCAACCATGGGAAGAAAGGCAATAGTAACAACAGATAACATTAATATATTGATCTAAGATTTGCAAAGAGCCTTTTAGATATTATCTCATTTAATTCTCACAGCAACTCTAGGAGATACATCTGATTATGACTCCTATTTTATAGTTGAAGAAACTGAGGCAGACAGAGGTTAAATGACCTTCCCAGGGTCACACAGCTATTAAATATCCAAGGCTAAATTTGAACTCAGGTCCTCCTGTCTCTAGAAGCCAGCACTCTATCCGCTATACCACCTACCTGGGAATTTCATCTGATACTCCAGGCAGAGGAAATAGAATTAGTAAAAAAAAAAAAAACCCAAATCAGGGAAAGCTTTAAACATGGCCAGGAAGTGGAAATTATTCAGTGTGGCTGGAGGTGGGTTTGTGTGGAAAGGAATATGAGATACACCTGGAAAAGTAGGTTGGCACCAGATGGTAGAAGGCTTGGAATAACAGACCATGGAATTTGGACCTTAGTTTATAAGCAAAGAAGACCCACTAAAAGCTTTGGAGCAAAGGAGTGATACAATTAGTGTTTCTGTAGAAAAAATAAATAAATCTTGTAGCAGTGTGCAAAGCAATTAGGAGGGGAAGACACTGGAGACTGGACACCAATTAGGAGGCTTTTGCAAGATTTTCACATACATTAAAAATGGCTTAAACTATAGTGGTGGCATTGGAAACAGAAAGGAAGGACAGACATGATGAAAATTATAACTAATTTCCAGACTTGATTAGACAGATGGGGTGAGGGAGAAGAAGAGTCCAAGAGAACTTCGAGGTTTTTTGTCTGGATGATGGGGAGAATGGTTGTGCCAGCAGAAATAGGGAAGTCAGAAAAATGAACTAGTTTTGCTCAAGAAAATGGCATTTTCTCACTTAGGGTTATGTAAAATTGGAGATGATAGCCGATAGCAGGTGGAAATTTTGAATTTCTGAGCCTAATGGATATATATGTGTATATATATATATATGTGTGTGTGTGCATATATATGTAAATGACAAGTATTATAGTAAATACTATCACAATTCTACCAGCTTGTATGTATACATATGCATATATATGTATCTACATATATACTTATATATATACTTAGACTCTGAGCTGTAATAAAGATGGAGCAAAAGTGCCTACTTCAGGGATACAGGAAAAATTATACAAAATACCACCTTTCTCAAACATGTCATGCCCTACCATTACATAAGAGGATGAAATTCCAGACCATTGCCTCAGATGCAAAATTAGCCTGCTATGCCTTTCCTTAGACCCATTCATTTCGGTATGTGGTTACTGCTTAAAACATTACTACTTTCCAGGCTCTCAAAATGAATGTAGTTCCTCCAAGAGAATACATTCCTGAAATAATCTGAGTCTCAAAGCCATGGCTGCACAATATTCATCTCATTAGTGGAATTTCCACCACTGAGAGCAGTCCCATGCTAAGGGTTTTTGAGTCTTAGATTACACTGAGAACCTCGAAAACTAAATTCTACTCCCCTCTCCTATCTTCATGCCATCACTTTGAACTCTTAGTCACATTGGTAAATAGCAGAGATTGCTGATATCATTGGAGGATTTGAATAGTCCCACTCAGTTGCTTATAGATTTAACCCTGGGTGGAATTGGACAGCCAGGTGGTGCAGTAGATAGAGTGCCAGAACTGGAGTCAGGAACATTCATCTTCCTGATGTCAAATCTGGCCTCAGATGCTTACTTGCTGTGTGACCCAAGGCAAGTCACTTCACCCTGTTTGCTTCAATTTCCTCACCTGTAAAATGAACTGGAGAAGGAAATAGCAAACCACTCCAATATCTCTGCCAAGAAAAATCCAAATGGGTCATAAAGAGTTGACTGAAAAACCTGAACTGAAAAACAGCTGAACAAGAAAGGTGGAGCTCCTCTCCACAAACCTGGTCCTATTCAGCAAGAAGGAGTTGGACAAGTTTCACACTCACTCCTGGAGGATGAGTGTTCCACCCCAGTGACCAGAAATGTTGATGAGGCTTTTGGTTCTCAGGGAGTGGATGATCTCCTAATCACCACCTCCGCTCTTCAACATTATACCTCTCCTCTCTGGATGGCTGCTTGACTCATTATTCTAGAGAGTGGGGTTTTGTGAACTCACGCAACCAAAATTAGCTGTTGAGCCCTCACCTTCCATAAACCCAGCCCCTTCCTTCAACTTTCCATATTTACACTGTGCTTTTGGAATAATGTCAGCTCCTTGCAGGTAGTCTTAGAGTTTGTGTGCAGGGTTTTCCTTCTTTGTATTGACTTTTTATCAAATAGGGACAAAACGATACTACATTTTTAAAAAATCTACCACGTGACTGTAAGCCTACAGATTATCCTGGAACCAAACTGCCCTCAACCAGTAAATAAACCATTTTTGAACTAAGGAGTTTTCAGGAATATACAGTTCTGTTTATTTACTCACCTCAGAGGGGAAGAGAATAAGTATTTATATAATGCCTACTACGTGCCAGACACTTTCTATATCATTTGGTCTCACAATAATCCTGTGAAGTTGGTGATATTATCTTCACTTTACAATTGAAGAAATTAGGGTTGTGACTTGCCCAGGGTCACACAACTAGTAAATATCTGAAGCTAAATTTGAACTCAGGTCTTCCTTACTCCAGGACTTTATCCGCCATACTACCTAACTGCTATCTCAGGGCCTCTCCTCTTTGGAGTAGGTAAAGAAGTATGAGAAAAACAACAAAGCTCCCAATTTGGCTCATGCATCCACCAGTCCCTAGATGAGGAACTCAGAACCTCTGAATCAGATTTTAGCTCCTCCTCACAGCTGAGGGTATGAACTGAGAAGAATTCTGATGTTCCCCCTGGCTACTGCTTACCTGGTGAATGTCTGAAAACTCCACCTGCTGGTCCACAGCTAACCCATCATTCCTAGTGTGGAGAAATAGGCAAGGGCAGGTCAGTCACTGAGAGAAATTCTCTCCACCTCAGTTATTATCTTCCTTTTTCTGTCCTTCTCATCTCTGACCTTGAGCCCTTCAGCTAAAATGTCTGGTAGCCAAGAGATATATCACATCCTTTCTCATCTCTTTGCTCTCTTGGCTTTTCAACATAATGAGAGGATCTGACCCAAGGTGCAGAGATCTGATCATCAAACGAGCATAGATATTTAACTCCATATATCACAGGAGAAATTCTTCAACCATCAAGGGAGAAATTGAGGTGTTTTCTTGGCTCCTGAACCAATTAGAAGTGTTTCTTCAGGTGAAAAGCATCCCTCCCTGATGGCCATGCTCAAGAGGAGCTGCCATCCAACACCAAGTTTAGGTATGGTGACTATAGACCAGAGGATCGCAACTCTGGAATTGAAAGGAATCTTTGAGATAATTTAATCTTGTCCCCTCATTTTATGACTAAGGAAACTGAAAAATTGAGTGGCTTGTCCAGGGTCACAAAGCTAGTGAATGTCTGAGGTAAGATTCAAACTTAGATCTTCCTGGCTCCAAGCCTAGAGCTTGACAAAGTAGGGAAGAAGACCTTTTCATAGGCAATTAGGTGTCATAGGATTAGAGCACTGGGCTTGAAGTCAGGAAGACCTTATTCCAAATTTAGTCTCAGACACTTGCTAGTTGTGTGACCCTGGGCAAGCCACTTAATCACTGCATGCCTCAGTTTCCTTATCTGTAAAACAGTAACAATACCACCAACCCCACAGGATTGTTGTAAAGTTCAAATGAGATGAATACATGTAAAATGCTAGCTATCCAGATATTAGGTGTTATTATTATTTGCTATGTAGTGGTGGCCTGGCCAATGAAGCTCCACCTGCTGCCGGCCTGCATGGAAGAAGCTTGGAACCCTGCTTCCAGAAAGACACAATGACATATAGTAGATGATCATGCTCTCTGGTTCAGAGCACTTGCTGACATATTGTACTGTTAACCATGCAGTAAAGAGATAAACTGATGATTGACTACTCGAGGGCTTCCAAAAGCCGCTAGCTGGCCCAAGCGAAGACCGTTCTTGCTCTTGTTCATCCCTGCCAGGCTGTTGTTCACATGAGAGAGATGATGCTGTCTAGTTCCGAATAGGGAGAGGCTGTAGGACCTCCTTACCTGAGGGCAACAGGTACCTTGTGAGTATGGGCCTCTGTTCTTTGCCACATTGCATTTATTTTTCCCTGATCTTAGGTAAAGGACCATTGGAGACAGCTCTGATGACCTTCGAAAAGACAAAATGATGGATCATAAGAGATCCAGGAGCCATAGCCAAAACTGGATTTTATAGGCAGCCCAGATGGTGAGGAATAAAGTCCCAAAAGACCTGTTTAACCCAGCATAAACGGGAGGTAGGAGCTACAGCAATACTTTCAGCAAAAGGGGCAATTCATTCAGCTGCTATTTGAAATTTATTTTTTATTTAATTTAATTCTATTTTTTTGCTATAATTAAAATTCTGAAAGTCTTCTTCCCTCCCTACCATGCACCAGAGAAGGCCATCATATCACACAAACACCGTATATACGTATGTATATGTATACATATGTCTGATGCATATATGTATACATATGTGCATACTTCTGTTTATTTATTTTTTATTTTTTTTGCATACTTCTATTTATTGGTTCCTTCTCTGGAGATAGCATCTTCCTTCATAGGCCCTTTGTAGTTGATTTGCATATTGTAGTACTCAGAATAACCTAGTCATTTACAGTTGTTCTTCAAACAAAATTGCTGTTACTGTATACAGCTTGCTCTTGGTTCTGCTCATGTCCCTCTTCATCATATCATGCAAATCTTTCCATGTTTCTCTAAACTCGACAAGCTCATCATTTCTTATGGCATAGCATTACTCTATCACAACCATATACCACAGCTTGTTTAGCCATTCCCAATTGATGGACATCCCCACAGTTTCCAGTTCATTGCCACCACAAAGAGAGCTGCTGTAAATATTTTAGAACATATAGTTTCTTTTCCTTTTTCCCTAATCATCTTGGGAAACAGGCCTAATAGTGGTATTTCTGGTCAAAGGTATGCACACAGTTTTATAATTCTTGGTTTGTTTGTTTTTTTTTTTTTTTTTTGGCAGGGCAATTGGGGTTGAGTGACTTGCCCAAGGTCACATAGCTAGTACATGTCTCAAGAATCTGAGGTCTGATTTGAACTCAGGTCCTCCTGACTCCAGGGCCAGTGCTCTACTCCCTGCGCCACCTAGCTCCCCCAGTTTTATAATTCTTTTGGCATAATTTCAGAGCTATGTGAAATTTAGACATGAGTGTTATAGGACAAATGCTATTTAGAAACTGCTTTATTTTTGAGCCTACCCTCTCCAGGGACTGAAGTGAAATAAAGGAGAATGTGTCCCCAGATTTTGGGGCAACGTTTGTATTTCTATTCTTGCTCTATTAATGCTAACTGATTAAATGAAACTGAGATGCTAATCACTGGTGGTTGACAAGAGGAAGAACATGTTGGAATGGACTCATTACATTAGATAACCCCAACCATTCAGGGGTATCCCTAGGATCCTAGAAGAGAGAAGCAAACTTACTTGGGGGTGGGGAGGTCTGACTTATCAGTATGAGGAAGTTAGGATGAGGATCTTCAGAGCTGACAAGGGTTGTATTAATAATAATTGACATTTATATAGTGTTTTGCAACATACATTGTCTCATTTGATTCTCAAAACCACCCTATGGGACAAGCACTATAGGTATTCTTACTCTCATTTTATTAATAAGGAAATAGAGACCCAGAGAAATTAAACCACCTCCCCACAAAGTATTGGAACCAGTAAGCATCAGAATTGGGAATTAAGCCCATGTCTTTCAGACTCTGACTCTTACATTCTATCATACTATGCTGCCTGAGGGAGGTCTCCCTGCTTGGTCAGGAACCAATACAGTACCCCCACTTCCCCCTCCCCCCCACTGTCTCTCTGGAGTACTGAAAACTCTATCTTAAGCAAATGGATGAGATTCAAAACACTCTAGGCTGTGAATAATCTATGCTGGGTACCAGCATTACAAAAAGTGGAGGGGAGAGAGCATCTCTACTCTAGATCCTCCGGGACATTCCCCATGGGAACACTATGCATTCTGAGAGGTGAAGAGTGGAAAAGATCCTAGCACCAATGCCTCAAATGCCTTGTCTCCTAAATTTGAGCCTAAGTACCTTTTAAGATAGAACTTGGGGTTTCAGTGTCATCAGAAATTCCCTGGCACAGCAGAGAACAAAAGACAATTAAGAAGGAAGCAAAGAAAAGATGGACAGCTCAACACAATGCATAGTACTTATCATATAGGCTTTCTTGAAATAGAAACTTATTGCTATATATTTTGAATCCTCTCTTACATTCTGCTGTGACATGCATTTTTCTTTTTCTTATTATGGATTTAAGAAGGAAGGAAGGAAGGAAGGAAGGAAGGAAGGAAGGAAGGAAGGAAGGAAGGAAGGAAGGAAGGAAAATTCCCTGTGGGGAAATTGCCTCTACCCAGCATGGGCAAATACCTTCCTTAAAACTTATGGTCTTAAAGACTTGTCTTGATCACCAAGAGGTCAAGTGACCTACCCAGCCTCACATGACCAGTATGTGTCAGAGGCCAGATTGGAACTCACATCTTCCCTACCCCAGGGCTGGCTCGCTCTCTCTCTCTCTCTCTCTCTCTCTCTTTCTCTTTTTCTCTCTCTCTCCGCTAGGCCACACTGTCTCTCTTAAATCCCTTAAGGGCAAGAAAAGTATATTCTATATCTTTAGCAGCCCCATTGAGTAGAGGACTTTTTACTGCATGTAAAGAATGCTTGCAAAATGAAGTCAAACTTCATAGTTAGGGACTCTACCAAATGATCCTTTGGACGGGAGGAGAGCCGAATTCTACTTTTGTTTGAAGAAAGAGGAATTTGCCCCTGGCATTAACAGCATCTGGGACTGTAGGAAGTGTTTAGGTCAGGGGTGGGGAACCTGCTGCCAGGAGGCCACAGCCCTCTAGGTCCTCAAGTGAGGCCATTTGACTGAATCCAAACTTTGCAAAACAGGCTATAGGCGACACCACACCTTAATTACATATAAATAACTACTATGCTGATTACAAATAACTTTCATTCCTTCTTTAAGCCTGTCCCTGAAAGACCTCTATTGGACTTGTTAGCATCCTTCAAGTTAAAGTTTGTTTGTTTGTTTGTTTGTTTAAATTATTGTTAAAATACTTTAAAGGCTGCTGGGATCTTGTAGATGTGATTCAAACCCTTTATCTTACAAATAAGGAATCTGGAAATCCAAGAAGCTTAGTAGCTTGAACACGGCGAGGAAGAAAGCGATGATATCAACTAAGGTACTGATTCTAATTACAGACTCTCTGCTGGTATCAAACAATCCATCAGTTAGCATATTTTAAGCTCCTATACCATATGCTAGGCAGTAATACTAGACTATAAGGGGAAAAAGACAAAATGAAAGTCCCTGCCCTCAAAGAGACTACATACTATTAGGGAAGTCAGGATGGCAACCATACAAAAATATACGAAATAAGCAAATCACATTTCTTTTTTTTTACATGCTTCTATCATTTTCTAATTCAGATTTCCCTAATTTAGACTGGCCTAACTTTTCTGTGATTTAGTTTCTATATCTATAAAAATAAGGATGTTAGACTAGGTGATCTCTAAGACCTCTTCTGGTTGTAACATTCAATGATGTGCAAGGGTAGGGTAATTGATTTACTCAACCCCACATAACTTAAGCAAAAGCTCTAATCTTTCCCCAACTTCCCCTCTCAGTGCTGTTCAGCTGTAAACATTATATTATATATCTAATATTGTATGCTATTTCGTAACTCAAATATTTACCTTCAACTGAATTTTATCTCAACTTCTAAGAGGCCAGGGGTTAATTAGAGGTAGATATAAATACAAATTTTAGCAAAGAGTCAACCTTCTGACACTCTATGGGGGTGTTACAAATTGGGAATCTCATCTCAGATAAATTTTTTTCTTTCTTTACTTTCCCCCCCTGCTTGGGAGTTTAAATTAAATCCTGTATTAAAGTTTTAATTTTTTCTTCTTCTTTCATTTGGCTTCCTTTGAAGTAGGATTGCCCACATTATTATTCAAGCATGAAATTTTAAATATAATTTCTTTTAAGCATTTTTATTAGAAGATTATTATTCTGATCTATACCTCAGGGACACCACTGGTTTTGTAATTTCTATAACCCGCTGATAATTGTCACTGTTATGACTGTTTCTAATTTGATTTGCATTGTTAGAAGTAGTCAAATGGTTTGGTCAATTTTTGTATTGCTCTTTGGTAGTTGGGTAAATACTTGCATTATGGGAAAATATTGTGAAGATGTGAGAATGGTATTTGAAAAAATAATATCAATTTATGAAGGCTGATATTCATAAGAGAGTACTGATATGGAAATGTATTTAATGAGGATGTTATAGTAAACTTCGTGAAGATCAAAGTTAGAGAATTGGGGGACTGTAGATAAGTGTATATGGCAATGAAGTCAAAAAGCATCCACTAAGGATGTGCTTTGTGAATTGTTGGTCATTCAAACATTCAAGAATATCTGAAAAAAAATCCAGATAGTATAGTACAGTGGCTTATTAGACATTAGACAACTTTCTCAAAAGAAGCTTTGAAAATACAATAGACTTTCATTAATATAATCCCAAATAATCAGCAAGCAAGGGTTAAATACAGCTTTTTCAGCTTTATTTTTTTTTTAAAATTTCAATCAATAAATCAATCAACAAGTTCTAATCGAGCACCTACTATGTGCCAGGCACCATGTTAAGTACTCAGAATACAAAGATAAAAATGACATTGTCCCTGCATTCACTGAACATACATTGGGTGGAGGGGAGGGGAGGCAGAGGAATAAATGGTAGAATTTTCAGGGAAATATTTTATCTATTTAAGAGAAGAAAGTGCATTCAAATACTTTAGCACTTTAATGTATCAACATTTGTTTAATTTATTTTACATAAAATAACTGGTGATCTAGTTAGAAATCGCTCCTCTGCTCACTGAAGTATTTCTCTGTGATCACTCTAGAAAGAAGTTTCTTCCTTCCCATAAAGCTCCTTGCTAGATTTTTGGCATGAGAGGCCAGGGTAGAGGGGAGACAGATACAAAAACCAGTCCCTACCCTCAGAGATAAGACATATACACAAGGAATTCTACTACAGCTTGGAACATAGTAATGATTATAGCTGGAATTTCTATAATGCTTTAAAGTTTGGGAATCACTTTACTTTGTTTGCAGGGTACAAGAAATAGTGAGCTAACCTTGAACCTAAGATTTGAATTCAAGTCTTACCTTTGATACATATTGGCTGTGTGACCCTGGATAAGTCTGATGTCTCAATGCTCTAGGCAAGCCCCTAAGACTGTAAGTTACCAAAAGTGGCTGATCTCTATTGGTTAAAGGCAGTTTCCTCATTTAGGGAATTGCTTCTACCGATGAAATCACAAAGCTAGTCTCTATCCCTAACCGTATCTCAACTGTACCTTTCGACAGCTCTCCAGGTAAGTATTATTGCCCCACTTAATAAAAATGATAACTAGATTTCATATAGTGCCTACATTGTGCCAAGTGCTTTACAATTATTATCTTATTTGATCCTCAAAATAACCATGTGAAACAGGTGCTATTATCCCCACTTACAGATGAGGAAACTTAGGCCCCATTTACAGATGAGGAAACTGAGGCAGAGGCTTAAGTGACTTTCCCAAGGTCACACAGCTAGTAAGGTGTCTGAAGCTGGATTTGAACTTGGGTCTTCCTGACTCCAGGCCTATTGCACTGACCTACTGTTCTAGTAATAATACCTCACATGTATATACTTTTGAAAATTTTTATATTTTTCCACTTTCTTGTAAAAGCAATTTGTAACATTTGTTTTCTTAAATTTTGAGTTCCAAACTCTCTCCCTCCCTCCTCTTCCCCTCCTTAAGAAGGCAAGCAAGTTGATAGAGATTATTCATGTACAGTCATATAAAACATATTTCCATATTGGCCATATTGCAAAAGAAAACACATATGAAAAAAAAACATAGAAAGTTTTTAAAAGCATGCTTTAACCTGTATTCGGACTCTATCAGTTCTTTCTCTGGAGATGGATGGCATTTTTAGCATAAGTCTTTTGAAATTGTCTCGGTCTTCATGTTGCTGAGAATAGCTAAGTTCTTCACAGCTGAGCATCATGCAATATTGCCATTATTGTGTACAATTTCTCCTGGTTGGAAAATAGAACGGGAAGGGGATAAGAGGAGGAGTGTGGGGGTGATAGAAGGGAGGACAGATTAGGGGAAGGGGTAATCAAAATGTATGCTCTTTTGGGAGAGGGAGGGGAGAAATGGGGAGAAATGTTGTTACTCCAAATCTTGTGGAAGTGAATGTTGAAAACGAAAAATAAATAAATAAATAAATAAATAAATAAGTAAACAAACAAACAAATAAATAAATAAATTTTTCATTAAAAATATTTCTCCTGCTTCTGCTCACTTCACTTTATATTAATTCATATTAGTCTTTCCAGGTTTTTCTGACACTATTATGCTCATCATTTCTTATAGCACGATAGCATTCCATCATAATAATATACTACAACTCGTTCAATCATTCCCCAATTGATGAGCATCTTCTCAATTTCCAATTCTTTACCACCACAAAAAAGAGCTGCTATAAATGCTTTTGTACATATAGGTCCTTTTCTTCTTAAAAAAAATTCTTTGGGATACTGACCTAGTACTGGTATTGCTGTATCGAAGTCTATTCACAGTTTTATAGCCCTTTGAGCATAGTTCCAAATTTCTCTACAGAATGGTCAAATCAGTATACAACTTCACCAATAATGCATTAGTGTCTCAATGTTTCCACATTTCTTCCAACCTGTATCATTTCCCTATTCTGTCTTATTAGCCAAACTATTGTGTCAAGTGGTATCTCCGAGTTGCTTTAATTTGCATTTTCTAGTCAAATAGTGATTTAGAACATTTTTAATATGAATATATATAGCTTTGATTTCTTTGTCTGAAAACTGCCTGTTCATAGCCTTTGACCATTTATCAATTGGGGAATCACTCATATTTTGTAAGTTTATCTCAGTTCTCTATATATCGGTGAAATGGTTCCTTTATCAGAAAAAACTTGAGGTAAAATTTTTTTTTTCCCCAGTTTTGTACTTTCCTTCTAATCTCAGCTGCATTGGTTTTGTTTGTGCCGAAGCTTTTTAACTTAATGTAATCAAAATTATCTGCTTTACATCCTGTAAATCTCTGTATCTCTTGTTTGGTCATAAATTCTTCCCTTATCCATAAAGTTGACAGGAAAAATATTCCGTGCTCCCCTAATGTGCTTATGATATCACCTTTTATGTCTATATCAGGTACTCATTTTTATCTTATCTTGGTATACAGTGTTAAATGTTGGTCTATACCTAGTTTTTGTCAAACTGCTTTCCAGTTTTCCCAGGAATTTTTGTCAATTAGTGAGGTCTTGTCCCAAAAGCTTGGATCTTAAACACTATGGTCACTTACACTGTGTATTATGTACCTTGTTCCATTGATCCATGACTCTATTTTTTTTTTTTGTAGTCAGTGCCAGATTGTTTTGATGATTGTTGCTGTTTTTAGGTTATTTTTCAATTTTGTCCAACAATTTGTGACCCCATTTGAGTTTTTCTTGGCAATGATATTGTAGCAGTTTCCTATTTCCTTCTCCAGCTCTAGTAACTCTGTTTTGATGATTATCACTTTTTTATGCAGTTTGAGATCTGATACTACTAAGCCACCTCCCCTCACACTTTTTTCCCTCAATTCTCTTGATAATTCTTGATCTTTTGTTCTCCAAGATGAAATTTGTTATTATTTTTGCTAGCTCTATAAAATAATTTTGGTAGTTTAATTGGCATAGCACTGAGTGAGTAAAATAATTTAAGTGGAATTGTAAATTTTTTTTTGATTTGCTTTTTAACATATTTATAGATATAAAATTAGGCCTCTAACAGTGATAGGGAAAGGGATGTCACTGCCACCAAACATACATTTCCTTAAAAGTAACAGAAAAGTTAACATCCTTCCTATCCCACCTCTCCCCCTATCCTCACCCCTGTCCCCCACCTCTTTGCCACCCTGTTTTAGGTAGTGAGGTGGAATATGAAAGGAGAAGAAAGGGGGCAAAATCAAGTGCAAAACACTGTGATATGTAAAGGAGGACAAATTGGGGAAGAGGTGAGTGGGATAGTTGGGGCTCAGAGGCAGGGAGTAGAACTACCCTGAATAAGCAGGGATTGGGGGGAAGTGGGGAGAAAGGAGGAGAAAATGCAACTTTCCCAGGCTTCAAAAAAAATAGAGAAAAAAATCAAAAA
>JAQQSZ010004508.1:0-14134 GCA_028646595.1 Phalanger gymnotis | reverse complement strand
TATATATATATATAGACAGAGGGCACAGGGTGAGTTGATTATGAAGGGATGATATCTAAAAAAATAAAATCAAATTAAGGGATAATAGAGTTATATTGAGAGAGGGAAGAAGGGAAAGATAGAATGGGGTAAAGTGTCTCACATAAAAGTGGCAAGAAAAAGCAGTTCTGTAGGAAGGGAAGAGCAGGTGAGGAGGAATGAGTAAATCTTGCTCTTATCGGATTTGACCTGAGGAGGGAATACCATACACACTCAATTGGGTATCTTATCCCACAGAAAAGAAGGAGGAAGTAGATAAAAAAGGGGGGACGATAGAAGGGAGGGCAGACAGGGGGTGGAGGTAATCAAAAACAAACACTTTCGAAAAGGGACAGTGTCTAGGGAGAAAATTCAATTAAAGAGGATAGGATAGGAAGGAACAAAATATAGTTAATCTTTCACAACATGAGTATTGTGGAAGGGTTTTACATAATGATACGCATGTGGCCTATGTTGAATTGCTTGCCTTCCTAGGGAGGGTTGGCGGGGAGGGGAAGAGGGGAGAGAATTTGGAACCCAAAATTTTAAAACAGACGTTCAAAAACAAAAAGAAAAGTTTTTGTATGCAACTAGGAAATAAGATACACAGGCAATGGGATGTAGAAATTTATCTTGCCCTACAAGAGAAGAAGGGAAAGGGGGATGGGTGGGATGACTGGGGATAGGGGCAACCAGAATATATACCATCTTGGAGTGGGGGGGAGGGTAGAAATGGGGATAAAATTCATAATTCAAACTCTTGTGAAAACCAATGCTGAAAACTAAATATATTAAATAATTTAAATAAAATTTCCAAAAAAAAGTAAAAAAAAAAATAAAGACAAGTGATGAAAGCAGAGAGAAGAAAAATCCATCTGTGAATTTTTGTATGTGTTCAATAGATTAATTCCTCCCCGTTGTGATCCTTCCTGTTGTGTGCCTTAATGATTATAAGTGATAAAACCTAATACGTTTTTGTCCCTAAGGAAGTTTTTTTAAAAAAAATTTTTGTTTGTTTTTTGGACTTGAGTGTGTTAATCAGGGTAAGAACACACAGCCCAATAAAACAATTTGAAATGACAAGTCAGTTAACATTTATTCAGAGACACATAGCAGAAGAAAAGGGAGGACATTCTAGCGTTGTCCCCTAGGAAACAAATAGCTTTGGGGAGGAATTTTCGGAAGAGTCCCCCTCAAACTAGAGCACAGAGCAGACTTTAATACCCTAAGGGGAAAATGTTGTTTTGAAGTTGTCTATAATTATTGTAGATAGGACAAAGCTATTTGTTTTTCCTAAGGTTAGCCTTATAAGGAGGGCAGAGTAGTTTGTTTCGGGTATGGTTATCTGGGACAAATTATCTTTCTTCATGCCTAACCTTGCAAAGCAAACTGGAATAGGGGGAAACTCAAATGTTGGAGCTTATGCAATCTACACTGAAGGGGAAGCTTTTTCTCAAATGGAGTCACTCACATCAAGAGGGAGAAAACGCAGAGCTTCTATTTCTTTGCCTCCACACTCTTCACTTTTGTGTTTTCAAGTGCAATAAAATGTGGATTAAAGAAATAGGGGAAACCTCCTTGAGTGAGTTTAGAGGTGAAAGCCAAAGAAAAGCAATTGAAGCTCCACTGGTATATAGTTACCAATTAATATGGACTGGAGTTTTCCTAGGAAGTTCTGGTTTTAAATTGATTCTGACTCTCTTTAATTAGTCTTTAGATGTAGGTGCAGCAAACAGGTTGACCTTTACTTAGGGCCTTTCATTCATTATTTCTCACACTGAGATGTCTTATGTCCTTGGAATGGGTCAGGGCCACTTCTGTGTTCTAAAGGTGCTACCACTACCAGCACTACCACCACAACTACCACTACTACCACTACTGCTACTACTACTACTGCTGCTGCTGCTGCTGCTGCTGCTGCTGCCGCTACTACCACCACCACCACTCCTATTATTTATATGGTGCTTTGAGGTTTGCAGAGTGTTTTATGTATTTGTGTGAGTGTGTGAATGTATGCCTGTAAATGAAGGACAAAACAACAACATGATAGACATTCTTAGAATTTCAGTACAAGGCCTTAGTGTCTTTTCTGTTTAATGACCTCTGAACACTACATCAGCATCTTTAAACATAAGAGATCACTATTGCATAAAACATTTAGGTAGAGGATTGAGTCTTACAAAGGAATCTTCCATTCCTATATCCCCATCATTGTGGGTTTAAGGGATATGTTGAAACCCTGAAACTGGCTACAAGGCATACATTAGTCAGAGGAATTTTCCAAGAGTGGGAAGAAGGGCTTTCCCGTAACACATTAAATTTCGGTTAGGTCCAGGTCTCAGAGTTACAGGATGACTTGTCACAAGGCTGGTTGAAACAGATTTTTCTTAGTTCTTTTCAATCTCAGAGAATGGTCAGAAATTTTGGAACAGTTAATTCTCAGAACTTTACATTATTCGAAGGATATACTGGCTGGGTCTTTGCTCTAACTGAGGAGGCCTTCCCATTCAGAAGAACAGGAAAACAGTGGGACAGATAAGTCAGCATGATCCTCCTTTGTCTTTACAAGGCTGCCATTCCCATGTCCCCAGCAATGTGTAATCCCCTAGAGCTGCTTTCGTGCCCTCTTGCTTGCCCAACTAATGTTTCTCCTTACATGATGGGTTGCTGATTCTTCACCATCAACACACTGATAAAAGTGAGATCAAAGAAAATAGATCAAATGTGAAGTCCCAAAAGCTTCTAACTCATGTAGAAAATTTCAGAGCTTACGATTAAAGCAAGGCACAGTCACAAGCTTGCACAAAACGTCAGTGCCAGCAAGTTTACTATTGTAACGTAACACGTGATGATTATGAAAACATAGCCACCTTTTTTACTCATCAAATCTTCATGGAGTCTTTCTGAAACGTGCAGCTCCTGTTCCTCTTTATCTTCCTTATCTGTGGGACCTCTCCTTCATGAGATATGCCACGTCCATTTCACAGAATGTTCCAAAGCAAACACCAGCTGTTAAAATGAACAGCCATAGAAAGGAGACAGTGAGATTGCGTTTATGTACCTAATAAGGCGTAAGGAGGGTGACCGCTGGAACACTCAGGCTCCTTGAGTGATGGGCATGCCTCCTGTCAGGTGGTACAGTGAGCAGAGCATTGGATCTGGAGTCAGGAACACCTGAGTTCACATTTTGCCCTTAACACAAGATTATTATGGATACTAGAGTTCATGAAGTACCTGTGATGCCAGGAATCTTATTTTTGTTTTAGGAATTGTTCTTTCTCTCCAGTGGAAGTGGTGCGCCAATAAATACAGCCAAATTTGCTAACTGTCCTTGTACTGTTGAGCAAGTCCCTTAACTTCTGTTTGACTCAGTTTTCTCAACTGTGAATTAAATAATAGGGGTAGAGATAGTAAAATAGGGATAACAATAGCACCTACCTCATAGGCTTGTTATGAGCATGAAGTGAGATGATATTTGTGAAGTGCTTAGGGAGAACAAGGAATGGAATATCTTAGACATTATTCTTTCTGCCTAGACCTTGGGCCTAAGGGACTGACTAGGCTGCATGGCATTAATGATTGAAAGTGCCTGTGCCCACCTTAGTTACAGAGAGCAGGAAGGGGGATGGGCTTTATGCACAGAGCCCCAGGGTTTGGTGAATGCTCTAGAAACTAGTATTGAGAAGTGCGCAGAGCTCTTTGGACGGGGCAGGGTTTGCTTCTCAGTGTGAGGTGTTGTTACTGGAGTGGGTGAGTGCTCTTGGACAGGGACTCAAGAATTTCAGCTGTTGGCATGTCATTATATAGATTTTACAAGTATTTGTTTTTTAGCATATGCGCACATGTGTATATACATATATCCATAACCATTTGCCTTATATAACTCGCATATGTATGCACATATATTTAAGATATATGTGCACATACACATGTATACATATAATCTATATATGTAGATATATGCATCCATATCTATATATGCATCTATATCTATATTATTGATTCAGTCTTTCCAAATCCTGGCTTTGATATCTCCCTTGGCCTCATTCCTCCTAAACTTATACTTTGCTATTTGACTCCATTATTTCCAGATAATTTTCCTATATGATCTTTTGAAGGTATGCTATTTAGGTTTTCTTTTTTATATTCTTTTCCTCTGGCAGACTTATCCTTTATCTTTTTACAACTTGGCTTCAAATTGAGGGTTTTTAATTTGTATATCTCTCAGGTTGTTCTTTTTATCTCGCCTTTTGATTTTAATTTTAATGTTTAAATTTAATTGTCTTTATGCCTCCTCATTTTTGCTTTCCAGTTCTGTAATTTTATCTCTGTGTGTCTCTGTCTCTCTTTGTCTCTTACTGTAGGACTCTCTCTGTCTCTATCTCTGCTTCTGTCTCTGTTTCTCTGTCTTTTTGTCTCTCTGTCTCAGTCTATGTAGGGTTTTATAATTCTTCCTTAAGAGTTCTGATTTCTGTCCATATTTCTTTGATATTTTCACTGAGTTCTCCAGAGGCTCTTGGAGTAATTCCATTGGCATTTCACAAGATCTTGCAAAATTTATTCTAATACTTTACCATTGTCAAGAGATTTTAAAGTGAGTTTCCTTTTTTGTGAGAAGACTTTTCTTTGAATGTTCATTTTTCCTTCCTCATTCAGCTTTTGTCTTTATGTTTCTCTAATGATTTTTCGGTGATGTCCTTGCTGTATATGCACTTCTTGCTATCAGTTCTTTTCTGTCTTTAGGTCCCATGCAATTTTGCCTTTTTTCCAGTCCTTGCCACCTCTAATTTGTTTTCTCAGTCCCCCAGGTTGGCAATGTTAAGGAGGTGAAGGTGGTCCTTTGGGATTCAGCTCCAGGAGTGCATTGAGAATTAACCGGACCTATTCTTTACTTTCTCTGTCCTCATTCTTCTCGACTCCAGTACTCTCTGAAACTGAATTGGCTGTGTTGCTGGGCTGACAGAGATGGGAGTCAATTTAAGATAATTGAATATTATTGTGATTGAAATAGCATGTTACCTGGGGTAAATCACTTAGGTTCCCTGAGATTCACTATTCTCACCTGTGGGGGGCAGCATAGTACAGCATAAGAAGCCCTTGTCTTTGAGTCAGCTGACTGGGTTTCAGTCTGGCTCTGTCTGCCAATCACCATTTGTTATCACCAGTTTTTTTTTTTTTTTGAGACTCAGTTTCTTTATCTATAAAATGAAGATAGTAACAATTTTTACACCATATATATTGCAGGGCTATTGTAGGGAAACCACTTTATAAATCTCAAAACGTTATGTAAACATGAACAATAGTTATTGTTGTCGTGGCCATTTAAATTGGGTTTGCCTTAACGTAAATTGTGAGTTGGAAATTATAACTAAGTTAGTGACTAGATAATTTTGGAACTCGGGATGTATAAAACTAGTCTTAATTTTATTATCCGACCGGCCCACCCAGTTTTTGGGACAGCCCTCACTGATCTCATAGGACCAAAATAATCCGTATGCAACTGCTTTTCATTTAGAACATTGATAACCTGGAGGGCCTCCGGAGGAGGTCAGTCAGCTTGATGGAGGGGCTGGGGATTACTCCACAGAATTCGTTCAAGAAAGTGGGAAAATTTAGTCTGAAGCAGAGAAGGCCAAGGACACTGGGAGAGCTATATTCAGGTACTTGAAAGGCTGACAGGTGGAAAAAGGATTAGACTCCCCCCAGGCAGAGCAGAATTAGAGGAAGGTTCAAAGACACAAGTACAAGCTTGAATTAAGGAAAACTTTTCCAAGGTGGAATGGACTGACTGTGTAGGTAGTTGGTTCCTTGCCGACAGAGCTCTTCATACGAGGACAAGACAGTGAGTTCTCAGATGTCTTGTTCTGGTATTTTTTGGACTGTATGGCTCCTGGGGTCTCTTTGAACTCCAGGATTTTGTGATTTTTGTGATCCTGTGAACTGTTCTTCATATTCAAGATTCAGGTCCCAGTCTCCCTTCCAGTTGGCAGAGGATGACTGAGTCTGGGAAAATGCAGTTGTTGAATTTCATCTTATTCCTTTATCCCCTGTTGCTGGCTAAGTTTAAATGTTTCAGGTTTGTGCTACTTTTGTCAAACATGAGTTTATGCTGATGTTGCAGTATGACATCGCAGAGAATCATGAAGCACACATTTTACCCACTTTCTGGTAAAAATGGGATAGATAGAAACTCCAGAAATGAAATTAATAAAATTAGGAGAGAATGCCCTTCTTTACAAAACAGACTTCATTCTCATACTATTTAAGCATCTAGTGAAGGAACCAAAGCAATCTTTTAGTCTGAAACTGCCTGTTAAAGCACAGCTTTGGTGCAGAATTTGAGAGAAAAAAATATGTTTTTTCAAAGCTGTCTCAACACCTTTGCTAATGTTATTGGTTATTCCTGTACATATTTTGAATCACAGACTTAATCATTTGCAGATGTGTGTGGAACAAGAGAAAGGGGTTGGGTGACAATGTAAAATGTCTTACACCCAATCAGATATCTGTAAGATTTATTTCATAAAATATTTAGGATCACTTTTAGAGTTTAAATCTTTGTTTTATTTTATTTTATTTTCTTCTTTTTAAAAAATTTTGGACCTTTCTGGTATCTTTCAAAGTTCTTTAATTCTTTTCCTTCCTTTTCCACCTATTTATAATGGATCAATGATTGGTCTTTTCCTTATTTAAACATTTATTTTGTCATTCATCTCTGAGAGATTGCCTATAAAATAAAGTAGCAAAATTCCAATTAAGCTGTAAGGGTGGCATTTATTCATTGTACTGTTTTCTAACTTTATTCACTATTTTTAAAACAATCATATCTGTCAGGACCAATGATACTTAGAAAACCCCCAACTTCCCTATCAGCTCAATGATAAAATGAATACTTTGTTCTTGTTGAACCAGGAAATTCTCCAGCAAACAATACAACAATACGGATGACCCTGAATTCTGTCTTCTGGGCCATTGGTGGTAGTGACACTGTGCTTCAAAACGTTGAATATTTTAAGTGAATGAATGGGGTAGCCGTGATCCTTTATGTCAGGCTGCTAGGTTCAGATAACCACCCATCACCTAGCTATCAATCAAACTAAATGACCTGTTAACATGCTCATTTTTATGTAGCTCCTCAATTTAAGTAAATTGTGTTGACTAAAGATAAACCTATCTTAGCTTCCTCCTGTCAGTTATGTCTTAAAGGTAACAGGGTTTGGAGCTCTAGCCCGTTTGGTTTTTCTCATGATGTCACAGAATGGAAACAAGATGATGGAAAGTGGATGTGTTGAGCACTTGTATAGAATCCCAGCTTTTCATTCAGACTCAGAAAGAAGCTCCAGCCCCTCTGATAAGAAGGTAGCTCACCCATATTTGCAAGCCTCCCCTCTCTCCTTCCTACCCCTTCCTTCACCTACTTCTACTTGGAGGTAAAACTGATTGTTGCCGAGTTCTTCCCTAGGTCAAACCTAGATCTGCCTCTGTACTTCCCCCATTGTTTTGAGTTGGTTATATCTTCTGGCCACAAGCAGACCAAGTCTAATCATCTCTTTAGCTTTAACTTTGGGTCTAGATCTAGATAGGAACACCAGTCAAATACTTGGACACAACTGTCGTGTCCCTCCGAGTTGGCTTCTCTCAAGGCAAAACTTGCCAGAATTTGTGAACCGATGGGCTGACCCCTTGAACTTGAGGCCCTCGGCCTTTCTTGTCTCTGTCCTCAGAGGTTCTTCACTTTTCCTGCCACGGATCCCTTGGACAGTCTGGCGAAATGCCTGGATTCTTCAGGACAGTGTTTTTAAATGTGTAAAATAAAGGGCAGAGGAAATAAATAAGCATTTATAGAGCTTGCTATGAGTCAAGACTGCCTTAAGGACTTTACAAATATTATCTCGTTGGATCCTTACAACCATCCTGGGAGGTGGTTCTTGTTGTTCAGTCTTTTTTCAGTTGTATTCAACTCTTCATGATGCCATTTGGGGTTTACTTGGCAAAGATACTGGAATGGTTTGCCAATTCTTTTTCCAGCTCATTTTACATATGAGGAAACTGAGGCAAGCAGCATTAAGGGACTTTTCCAGGGTCACACAGCTAGGAAGTATCTGAGGCCAGATTTGAACTCAGGTCTTCCTGACTCTAGTGCCTTCCTGACTATCCACTGTGCCACCTACCTGTCTAATGAAATATAATACATAAAATACAAAACTAAATTAAACATATAAAATTACAAAGGAATTTAATTATATGAAAATGCAGTTATCAAAACTTTTTTTTTAAAGTTCATGGACCCCAGGGTTCTAGACTCTGTAGTTTGTCAACATCTTTCATAAAATGTGACTCTCAGAACTAAACATAATACTTATTAATTCTTTCAACAAAAATTCATTAAACACCACATTGTGTTAGATATTGAGGATACAGACCCCAAAATAAGATAACTCTTGCCATCAAGGAACTTTCAGTCTTTTGTGTGTGGGGGTCGATGGAGAACAACACATGTATTTATAAGTAAATACTTTTCATTTCCTTTGTACATATTTTATTATTGCTGGGGAGGGAGCAATAGTAGCTGGAAAGATCCACAAAGGTCTTTGTAGGAGGTAGACCTTGGGCTGAGCCTGGCAAGCCCCAGGACTCTTAAGAGGCAGAGGTGAAGAGGGTGGGAAAAGGCCTGGGAAAAGGCACAAGGTTGGATAATGGGATGTGGGATCCAAGGAACAGCCAGAAACAGCAGGGCCAGTTTGGCTGTGATAATGTCTGATAAGCTTTGAAAAATCAGCAGGAGCCATAGTGGAAAAGACCTTCAGCACCAGCCAGAGAAGTGTATCCTTGAGATGAAGAGGAGCCACTGGCGCTTTTTGAGCGAGTAGCCCAACTCCCAGAAGTTACATTAGGGCAATTGCTTCCCTTGCCCTGGAGAGTATGTAACTATTAACATAGCCCACTTTCCCATTAAGGTTTTTGTCTTTTGTGCTGTTAGATCCTGTCTAGCTAGCAGTTTGCTGATCCCTCGGATATGATCCCATCGCATTGCCTTCTAGCCACAACTTCCCCCATCCTATACTTGGCAAGGTTTTTTTTTTTGTTTTTGCTTTTGTTTTTTTGTTTTTTTTGAGCTCCTATGTAAGACTTTGTATTTATCCTCATTATGTTTTTTTAAAAATAAATTTAATTCTTTGTTTTAGCCTATTGATGTTTTTTGATCCTGACCATACCTTTTAGCATTCTATCTGTTTCTCTTTGCCTCACATCATCAGCAAACCTGAGAAATTTTGCCATCTCTTCCTTGATCTAAGTCATTGATAACAATGTTAAATCACACAAGACCTAGCACATGTCCCAGAAACATTTCATTTAATTTAGTGGTCGAGTCTTTTTGTTGAAAAAATTAGAGTCATTTTGGAGATCCATAGGAAATAATTGAAAAGGGCAGTTGATCAGTTTCCTCTATCCATATTGTTTCCCGTATTTGGTGGTATCGGTTTTCTCAATTAGTGATTTTGTGATAAACTAACTGAAGCACCTTGGTAAGCAAGAAAGACACCATCAATACAGGATTTATATATCCTAATGATATGTTTATTGAAGGATGATCTTTATAACCAGCAGAGGCATCTGGAATGCTAGAGATGAGACAGGATGGCCTTAAGGTCTGCTTTTCAAATTGTATATACCTCCACTACTGTCTAGTTACCTCAGGAACCTATGGAAAGTATCTGCTCCTCACATGCCTACTAGAGGATTGCAATGTCATAAGCTGGGTGGCAGTATTAAAACTGTTTCTCCACTAACTATATTGGGGAATCAGGAGCCTATGATGCCATTTTTCAAATGCTTCATGGAAAGGTGGGGTGGCACCAAAGGTATGGTGGCAGCACTCTAAATGGAGTGCCAGTTGTGCAGTAGAAAGAAAGCTAGATTTGTAGTCAGAGAAGCTGTGAATCCTGGCTCTGCCTGCACTGCGCACCTGTCTGGTGAGTAAGCTCTAGGCTCGCTTTCCCAGAGTCATGCTGTTACATTTACGTGACATATCCTGAGGGGTTGAGGTACCTCTTTTCTCCTGCCCAACGGTTGTGTTTCCACCACCAGTCACTAATGACTAGCACCTCAGTTCCAGTTAACCATTTCATTTAGCTTTCAGAAAGGGATGTTTACTTTGAAGATAGGACAGGAGCCAAAATGCACATATTTCCCCCAAACATTTCAGAAGCATACTTACCTATATAGCACCTTGGGCTCTGGGGACAGCAGGATCACTCTTAACATAGTTTCTACATAGCATTGGTCTCGCCAAGTTCATGTTCCAGGTTGGATCCAGAGACTTACTCGGGACGTTGATGCCGACCTGGCTGTACTTCACAAATATCATTTTATTTGATTTTCACAAAAATCTTAGGCGGTAGGTATTATTGTTATTTCAGTTTTACGAGGAGAAAGCCAGGGCACAGAGAGGTTAAGTGATAAGCACAAGACAGCTGTTAAGTGTCTGAGGCTGGCTTTGAACTCTCTGACTCCTGGACTTCCAGGCTCATCGAGTCCTGAACTTCTAGAACCCACAAAATTGGAGCCTTCTTCACATAAAATGAAAGAACAAATGGCGAGACAGTGGACCAGTGCCTATTTTGATAGGCCACTTGGCAGCCCGGGAGGGAAAAAGGCCCAAGGCTAACCCTTCTAGCATTGTCTTGTTTTGGATGCCATCAGAGAAGCCAAATCAAGAGCATAGAGCCATCATGAGAGAAGAACCAAAGTGAATCAAAGCCCTGATCTGCCAGAGTGTCTTGAAGGAGCTGCCATCTCTGGCTGTGTAGACAATCCAAAAGTTTTCTCCCAATCAGGGTATCCTGAGGAATTTTCTTTATCTTCTAAGTAGCTTTAGCTGTTGCTGTGGAAAATGGCCTTGAGGCATGTTCCACAATGAGGAAGAAATACTCCTGTTGCTCAAAAGGGTTTATGTCTTCCCCTTCACATTCTCTATATAAATGTTAACCTTGATAGGACAGAGGAACTTCAAAAGGGTCCACATATATAAAAATGGGGCTTCAGCTTGCCAATATAGCTATATAGACTTGTGAATATGCATGTATACATTGATCAGAAAGCAGTAACAATTCATTTAATTAAGAGAACAATGATGGCACTGGTTGTCACAAAACTCCCTGATAGAAAACCTATTCCTATATACATTGTAAACAGTGATGTAGGGAATACAAAGCAGGTATTATAGAATGCATCGCAGTAGTCATAGTTTTGTTGGCACCAGAGTAACAATACAGACTTCCTTACAAGTTGACATTAAGCTGTTAATCACTGCTCTTTGGATCTGGGTTGATTCAACCAATTACAAATCAATTTAATTGTAATATGGGCTACCTCATATCTCTTCATCTCATGTACAAGAAGAGCATGAAAACTTTGCCAAATGCTTTGCTAAAATCTAGGTAAACAATATCTATAGAAATCTTCTGATCTAATCAGCCTGTCCAAAAAGGAAATTAGGTTAATCTGGCATGATTGTTTGTGTTGAAACGATGCTGGCTCTTTGACTACTTCCTTTTCTAGATATCTACTAACCATTGCTTCAAAAAGCGTATTCTAGTATTTCACCAGGAATCAAAGTCAAACTCACTGCCCTGTAATTTTCAGACTGCACACTATTCCCCTTTTTGATAGTCAAGAAAACATTTGTTCTTTTTGTAGTCTTGTAGTGCATGGAGTGAATATTAGTGGAAATACCAGCAATGGCCCTTGGAGCCGTCATCTTCACAGCAGCAGCAGCTTCAGGAGCTCTCAGCCCAGAGATAGTAAAGGGATTGGACAACTGTCTAGAAAGAGATTACAGGGGACCTTGAGCTGACTCTGGGCACAAGATTGGAAGCTGTTTAACAACTGCATTGCATATGTGCAGTTCTGCATAACAGTCCCAAGGCTGACTGCAAGGGAGCTGGGGACCTGGTCATAGTTTCAGGGCTGAGAGAACTGCTAGTATTTATGATTACAGGGGAACAGGGGCATTTCCTGGGTAAATACCATAACCCACTCCAGGAGAGCAGTGACTCCCTGAGATTAGTTATTGCTATAACTCTCCCACAATAACACCACCTTAAAAGCACCAAAAACTTGCAGACCCCAGAACTAGCTTCAAAAATAGCAACACAAAAAAGCCTAAAGCTTGGCCCAGTGCCTCCCCATCCCCAGATGAGGAGATCCCAACTTTCATATAAAATTAAAAGTCAAGAAATAGGCTGTAAAAATGCGCAAACAACAAAAAAGAACCTAATCACGAAAAGCTACTGTAGTAGTACGGAAGATCAAGACATATACTGAGAAGAAGACAACAAAAGGAAAACAGCTGCAAGCAAAGTTCCTAAAGAAAAATGCAAAATGGACACACATCCACCAAGAATTCTAGGAAGGTTTCAAGAAAGAGAAGAGTGGTAAAGGAGAAATTAGGAAAAGAAATGAGAGTAATGGAAAGACAATTAACAGCTTGGTAAAAAAGGAACAAAAATACTGAATAAAATAACACCTTAAATAGAATTGATCAAATGGTAAAAACAGGCACAAAAATTCACTAAAAAAACAGAATTGGCTGAATGGAAAGAGAGATACAAAAGCTCACTGAAGAAAATAATTCCTTAAATATTAGAACTGGGTAAGTGAAGCTAATGACTCTGTAAGACATCAAGAAACAATAAAACAAAGTCAAGAGAATGAAAAATAGAAGAAAATGTAAAATAGCTCATTGGAAAAACAACTGACCTGGAAAATAGATTGAGGAGAGATAATTTAAGAATTATTGGATTACCTTAAATGCATATCCAAAAAAAAGAACCTAGGCATCATATTTCAAGACATTATAAAGGAAAAGTGTCCTGATATCTTAGACCCAGAGTGTAAATAAAAACTGGAAGAATTCACTGATCACCTCCTGAAAGAGATCTCGAAATGAAAGCTCCATGAATATCATAGCCAAATTCCAGAGCTCCCAAGTCAAGGGGAAAATATTGCAAGGAGCCAAAAAGAAACCATTTCAAATATTGTGGAACCACAGTCAAGATCACACAAGATTTAGTGGCTTCCAAGTTAAAGGAGTGAAGGGCTTGGGATATGATATTCCAGAGGGCAAAGGAGCTAGGATTACAGCTAAGAATAACCAACAAACTGATTATAATCTTTCAGGGGGAAAATGGACATTTAATGTAACTTTCAAGCATTCTTAATGAAAACACCAGAGTTGAATACAAATTTTGACATTCAAACACAAGACTCAAGAGAAGCATATAAAGGTAAACATGAAAGAGAAATAGTAAGGGACTTAATGAGATTAAACTGCTTATATTTCTGTGTGAGAAGACATGTAACTCCTAAGAAAGTTATCCTTATTAGGGTGTTATGTAGACATAGAGCATGAATGTGAGTTAGTTCTGTTGGGAAAATATAGAAAAATGAAGGGGTGAGGAGGGAGGAACTGGGAGAAAGGGGAAGGAGGAAGGTTTGTTGTTCAGTAATTTTCAGTCATGTCCAACTCTTTATGACTCTATTTGAGATTTTCTTGGCAAAGATACTGGAGAGGTTTGCCATTTCCGTCTGCAGTTCATTTTACAGATGAGGAAACTGAGGCAACAGGGCGAAGTGACTTGCCCAGGATCATACAGCTAGTAAGTGTGAGGTGATTATGTCAGGATGATCTAAAAAAAATGAAGGGGTGAGAAAGAGGGATGCACTGGAAGAAAGTGGGAAGGAAGAGAAGAATGGGGAAAATTATCTCACATAAAAGAGGCATGCAAGCAAATATTTTTATAATGGAGAGGAAAATGCAGTGGTGGTAGTGGTGCGCATTGTTTAAACCTCACTCTCATTGGAATTGGTTCAAAGAGGGAAGAATATATATTGTATATATGTATATATACATGTGTATGTGTGTGCATGTGTATATGTGTATATGTATGTGTGTGTATATATGCATATATATTTATGTAGCTGAGTATAGAAATTTATCTTAGCCAACAGGGAAGTAGAAGGCAAAGGAGATAAAAGAAAAAGGGTGGGGAGTGTGATAAGGGGAGGGCAGATTAAGGGAGGCAGTGGTTAGAAGGAAAACAGATTTTTTTTT
>JAQQSZ010004507.1:0-14135 GCA_028646595.1 Phalanger gymnotis | reverse complement strand
TTTTTGGGTCTCCTTTAGCAAGCATTTGACTTGTTTTTCATAATTTTCTTGCTTCACTCTCGTTTGTCTTCCCAATTTTTCCCCTACTTCTCTTACTTGCTTTTCCAAATCCTTTTTGAGCTCTTCCATGGCCTAAGACCAATTCATATTTTTCTTGGAGGCTTTTGATATAGGATCTTTGACTTTGTTGACTTCTTGTGGCTGTATGTTTTGATCTTCTTTGTCACCAAAGAAAGATTCTATAGTCTGAGTCTTTTACACTGCTTGCTCATTTCCCCAGCCTATTACTTGACTTCTTAGCTCTTTGTCAAGGTATGACTGCTTTCAGAGTGGAGAGTGCTTTGTCAAAAACTTCATGTGTTTCACATTGCTGTTTTCAGAGCTACTTTCATTCTGAGGTTGTATGATGCTCCCCTCCTGGCCTGTGCTCTGTTCTGTGAGCGCAGGCACTCTTTTCTGCCATGTAACAACTAGGAGGACTCTCTCTCTACAGCCACCACAAAGCTCTGCCACACCAGCACTCCTCCTCCCCGAGGAACTGCCAACCAGGACTGCGACCCAGAACCAAGCAGGGCAAAGCAAGGCACCAGCAAAGCCATCCCTGCACTCCTGCTCTGATCTGTCACTTAATTCTTCCCACTTTGTGGGCTAGGGGCCAGAAGCAGCCGCTGCCCCTGCTGTTGCTGCTGCTGCTGCCACTTCCACCACCACTGCTGCAGCCACCCCTGCCACCCCAGGGCTGAGGTGAGATCTTGAACCTCCTTCACCCAGATCTAGCAGTTTTCCCACTGACCTGCTCTGTTTTCTTTGGCATTTGAGGGTTGAGAAGTCTGGTAACTGCCACAATTCAGTGATTCAGGGCCCTGAGGCTTGCTCCCGCCAGCTAAGGTCTGTCCTGGTGAGGCCCATGTTGGGCTGTGCTCTGTTCCCAACATGATGTGATAGACCCTTCCCAGTGACCATGCAGGCCATATTGGGCTGGAGACTTGTTTCTCTCTGTTATTTTGTGGGTTCTGTAGCTCTAGAACTTGCTTAGAGTCATTTTTTACAAGTGTTTAGAGGAATTTGGGGGAGAGCTTAAGCTAGTCCTTGTTTTCAAGCAGCCATCTTGGCTCTGCCACCCTTTCCCTCTTCTGTATAACAAATAATGAACTCTGTATCTAGACTCGTTTTGGGGCTGGTGGTGAGGAGAGGTGAAAGGATAGGCTCTGCTCTTTCTCCCAATCCTATCTCCATTGTCACATGGAGATGGACCCAAACAAGCAAGCCTATGGCCCAGGTTTATGGTTGCTCTTTTCTTTCATTCATTCATTGTTTCTTTCTTTTTCTTTTTTCTTTTCTTCCTTCCTTCCTTCCTTCCTTCCTTCCTTCCTTCCTTCCTTCCTTCCTTCCTTCCTTCCTTCCTTCTTTCCTTCCTCCCTCCCTCCCTTCCTTCTTTCCTTCCTCCCTCCCTTCTTTCCTTCCTCCCTCCCTTCCTTCCTTCCTTCCTTCCTTCCTTCCTTCCTTCCTTCCTTCCTTCCTTCCTTCCTTCCTTCCTTCCTTCTTTTGTCTTTTTCTTTCTTTCCTTGGCTGTTTCCCTTCCTGATTAAATGACTGTGCAGCAGTCTCAAGATGGATATATTCAGTCTTGAAGGTGACCTTGTGAGCTCTGAAGGTCCATTGAATGATGTTGACTGGAAGCAAGGGAAATGCTTCTTCATCAGAGAAATGACCACAAATAAGAAAAGGGTTGGCCCAATCTTGGACTGTTTTGCCAACAGATATGTTATGGGAATTATTTGGACAGTGCAGAATCAAGGTGAATTGCAAAGTGTGCAGCTACCAGTTATAAAAACTGCTTTGTATTTATATTTAGATGGTTTTAAGGTTTAACTTCCCAGCTAGGCATAATAGTAGTTAGCACTGCCACTTACTTCCTTTGTCTCCTTGGATATACATGATTATGAGAGTCTTTTATGGTTAGCATTTCTTTTGGGTATAAGAAATAAATGCTTATTCTGTACCTACTTAATTTTGAGTACTTGACTATCTTCCTTTTCAAAAAAAAATCCATAAGCATGAGCTACAAGTTAATTTTCCCCTGAGAAACCAGAGTAGGAATTTAACAAGCCAAAGAATATGAGAAATATGATGAGGCCAGGCTTATCCAGGATTGCACCCAGTCCAAATGGGATTGCTGGGACCAGAGCAGAGGGGACCCTTTGTGGAGAAGAGAGTAGGTGCAGCATTCTACCCCCAGTGGGCCCAATGCCATTTCCTCTATGTTAGACACGGGGATTTTGGTTTTTGAGGGTCTGATTCTAATGAACCCTGAAAGCTTTATCCTTTGAGGGAGCCTGAACGTGTTTGTGCCCCATTTGACTGTCATTTGGTGAGTGTTGAACTTCATTTGCACTGCCCTATGCACTGGCTGGGAAATTTGGGGTTCCCTACATATGCAGGAACCCAGAGCCTAACCCCTCTCCTTAGAGGCTAGGCACCTGAAAGCCTGAACCTGGACCAATCTAAATGCTCAGGTACAGAGCACAGGGCCCCAGCCCTTGTGGGTCCATTAGTAGTTCATTAACATTAGACTTGTCTAACTCAATTTAGGTCACAGTACTTCAGCTCCTCCTCCTACCCATTCAGAATGTAACCTTCTGCAGTGACTATAAGAGATCAGCTGAGAAAGACTTTTAGAGAAAGGAAGAAAGAGGGAAATCAATAAATTAGAATGATGCCTTTATATTGTCTTACCTCTTTTTTCCTCCAGAGAAACAGGAAGCATAAAACATGGACAGCCATTCTGATATTAATTGATCTTGAAAGCCAACGAGTGCAGTCAAGCGGAATTAATAGTCAACAATCTCCTCTTGGCAAGTGAATGGACTGTAAGTTTTCAATCAATGCCTTTGTGGTGCTCATTTGTCTGACTTATCTGTCTCCACTCTTCTCTCCCCAGTTTTTCTAGGCTATTCGTGGCACTGTGGTCTGGGAGATCATCTAGAGATCTAGAGATCATTTAGACAGCATCTAAATCACCAGATCTGAACTGGTGAGCTCAGCTGAGTAAATGAATCACAGGCCCTTGCTTCAAGCTCCTCTTCTGCTTCTTCTGACCTGAGTAATCTTGGATAGATCACTCTCAGGGGATCAATTTCATTATCTCAAAGAGATCAATCAATCAATAAACATTCATTAAGTGCCTATTATGGGCAGGAGCATCTTGTTTTATATTTGTATCCCTAGTGCTTAGCACAATGTTTGACCCAACATGGTAAGCCCCCCAATACATACTTTATCTATTTGTACAATCACAGATTTAGAGCTGGAAGGAACTTTAGAAGGTCATCTAGTCCAAACTCCTCATTTTGGAGTTGAAGAAACTGAGGCCTAAAAACGTGAAGTGATTTAACCAAAATTACACAGGGGTGGCTGGGCGGTACAGTGGATAGAGTGCTGGGCCTGAGGTCAGGAAGACTCATCTTCCTGAGTTCAAATCTGGCCTCAGACACTTACTAGCTATGTGACTCTGGATAAGTCATTTAATCCTGTTCACCTTAGTTCATCGTTTGTAAAATGAGCCAGAGGAGGAAATGGCAAATCACTCCAGTTTATTTGTCAAGAAAACCTCAGATGGGGTCATGAAGAGATGAACAATACAGCTAGTAAGAGAAGAGCCAGAATTTGAACCCAGGTCCTTTAACTTCAAATATAATCCTTTTTTTCTACCATACCAGATGATATGTGTGTGTGTATATATATATATATATATATGCATATATATACATATATACACATGTGTATGTATGTGTATACATATGTATACATACATATACATATATATACATATACATACATATATATGTATACATATAAAGTTGGTGTTGTTGTTTGTCCTTTGCTCTTGAAGAGTACCATGACATCAGAGAGCTGTTGCCATGACTTGCAAGTGAATTGGATTTAAGTGAGGGAGGGCTGTGCAAAGTCACCAGCCTCACTTTCACCTCCGGAGCCGTCTGGATCCAGTGGCAAGATATAGATCAGGACAACTGGAGACGGCCCGTATATGTCAAATATATTGCAATTATAAAGCCCCATATATAGGTGAACTATGATTATTCTTCAGAATTGGTGGTTCTCAGTCTAGAAAATCTAGTTTGAGTGGCATGCAGACTGCTGTATTAGCAAAGAGCTTGAAATAAACTTTCCACAAAGATGCCTCATATTCTGAGTCTGTGAGCAGGTGACCAAATTTAGGCCAGAGAACAGATTACAGTAAGTCAATAATCCTAGCGCCAAAGAGGAGTGTGTCCAGACAAAATGAAAACCCACTAACAACTACCCTCTAGTGACATGTAAGACAGCAATTTATACTCTCATACTGAAACATATCCCAGAAAGTAGGACAGAGGACAAGAGGCCCGTCTCCATCCTCCAGCAGTCCTAAGCTGTTGTTTCATGGTCTACTGCTAAGAGCGACAGTGGTGTTCCATGATAGCAGAGTGCTACCCTCCCTGAAAAGGGGAAAAAAACCAAGTCAGAAGTGAAAGATTCATTTTCAGGCTCCCATTGGTGCCTGAGTATAATTTTCACAGCAGAAGCTAAAACGGTGGATTCTATGGCTACTGGTCTGGATGGAAGTTAAGGGGGAGAGGTGTAGAGTTCCACATTAGGACTCTCACTTGTTACAGATGTTCTGAGAGGGGAAGAACACAATTATTGGAAATAACACAGAGAGGTTCTTGAAGGAAGCCCCAGTAGCTAATGACCCCCTGGGTTGCTGGGCTAGCAGAAAGTACTTAAGTGACAATAGCATACACTTATACAGACGTTAAGGCTTGCAAAGCACTTTATACACATTACCAAATAGCATCCTTACAGTGAACCATGAAGGGGCACTTACAGTAATATTATTCTCCTTTTTCAGATAAAGAAACTGAAGTTCAAAGAGACTGTGGTTTACTTGGAGTCATGCTGCTAGACACTGTCATAGAAGTCAACCCAGAGCTCAGCTACAGGTAGGTGTTTCCTGACTCAAAATTCAGTTCATTTCCACTATGCTATATTGTTTGTGGGAAGCTAGGTGGTGCAGTGGATAGAGCACCCAGCCTGGAGTCAGAAAGATCCAAGTTCAAATCCAGCCTCAGATGCTTATTAGTTGTATGACCTTGGACAATTTGTCTCCCTATTTGTCTCAGTTCTTCATCTGTAAAATGGAGATACACTGGAGAAGGAAACCATTCTAGTATGTCTTCCAGGAAAACCCCATGGACTTGTCCCTGGAGTCATGAAGACTCAGATGTGACTAAGCAACAACATACTTTTCCTAGATTAGGAGTCAAGATGTCTAGGTTCTATAGGCTTAGCCATTAACTAGCACTGCGTGTGACCCCAGACTAGTCGCTTTGTGTATCTGAAGCTCAGCCACCCACTCTCTGATATGATAAAGGGGATAGACTAAAGTAGCAGTGCTCAAAAGTTTTGGTCTCAGAATCCTTTTGTACTCATAAAAATTATCAAGGATCCCCTCTCCACAAAGCTATGTGGGTTATATCTATGGATATTTACTGTATTAGAAATTAAAATGTCTTAGTATTATTATGAAAATAATGAAAAATGTCACAGAATCCCCTGAAAAGGTCTCAGGGATCCCCAGGGGTCCTTGGACCACACCTTGAGAACTGCTGGACTAAACTACCACCTGGAATTCAGGGTAACTCTAAACAGTCTCTGATTTTCTGATAAACTTGGTTTCAGTTCACAGTTTCTAATAAGTTAAACAAATGGCTGTTAACTTCTCCATCGAGTGTCTATTATGTGTGCAAACCAAAGGGGCCTAGCAATTGTCTTGGATGGATTTGGGGGTGAGCTCGAGCAAGATTCATATACATCTCTCTCCTTCCTCCCCGACAGGCCTCGGGGTGGGGGTGGGGAGTGGCTTGAGACAGATACACAGCTCTCGCTGAGGCCATTCCTGAGACCTCAGGCTTTGTCCTTAGCTATACACCTGGTCTTACCAGGTGGCATAGTTGTGATAAGTACACCTGCTCCACCCCAAAGTTCAGATGGAGAAATGAAGCTGTTCCCCAAATATTCCAGTTAATTCAATGTGTCTGGACAACCAAAAATGATCCTTCAGTCCTCAGCAGCTGGTGGGATTTTCTCCTCCCCTCAGTTATTCAGATAACTTCAGACCTTCCTTCTTCAGTTCTGTGGGTGACAAGCCAGAGAGCCTGTCTATTTGGGTGAACCTGTTCCTTGGCTGCCTCCTCTCAAAGGTCCATTGGCTCATCCCTTTTACTGGGATGGGGGAAGTGTGGTGATCAGAGGAGAGTGTTCTGATTCCTGGATGAGGGAGGGTGAAGGGTGCCTGCAGGCATCCCCCATCCTGTAGAGGCTGCTGTATCTGAATTCTCTTCACCTTTACTCCAAGCCCTTGCAAACCAAAGAAGCCAGGATCCAGTCCTCCTAAGATGGGGCACAAGTAAAGAGGATGCAGCAGAATGCCCTGTGTTTCTGCTCCTCCTCCGCAGACCTCCACTACCCTGATGGGCTCCCCTGCTTGTCTTTGCCTTTCCTCTGTCTCTCCCCAATCATGCCCTGCAGGTATCCCTCATCCCCAGTGGCTCAGGCTAGCGTTGGCAGCTTGGTGCTGTATTCACAGTATTCCAAAGCTTCAGAAGCCTCCACGGCCGCTCCAGCTACTTCATTCAACTCACATCTCTGGGTAAAGGTGACTGGATGCCTGGAGCCAGGAACTGTGTGTCCTGGGGAGGTGGGGATTGCCTAAGAGTGGAGGGACTCAAGAGAACCCCTGCCCTCACTCTCCAAGCCAGAGAGGTCAGCAAGTACTTCTATAGACAGGCCCCTCTGAAGGCATAGCTGGCAGCAGGTGGTACTGAAACATCTCTCCCAGGACTGCTTGACTTCCCCTCACCAAATCCCTATGCTTCTGGGGAAGTGACCATGGCACAAAAAGCTTAAAAATCCCTGGACTACAACTAATCCTCAAAGTTTAAACATGAATTACCCCATGAAGGGGCCTTCCCCTGGAGAGCCATTGCTTTAAAGTCCTGTTGCTGGTGTATATTTATGACAAATGATGTCCCACCCCTCTCCAGTCTATTTTTTTTTCTGAGCCTGCCCTATTCAGCCAGTCCTAGGACTACATCCTAGACAAATGAGAGAAGTGTTTCCTCAACTGAGTATAACTTCTCTGATATCCTTCCCTTTATTCTTGGCCAGTCTCCTCCCCATGCACCCCCACCCCAACTTGCAGCTCAGGCATCCAGTCCCCTGAATAAGTGGAAAGAAGCTACTGACAGAACTTGAACAATAACATGAAAAATGGAAACCAGATTAGGTTGGAGGAGCCAGCCTTTTCCAGAGCTTCAGTCAGTGTTTTTAACCAGCACTGGGGATGTTGGTCTGATATATACATGCATGTCCTTCAAGAAGTATGATCAGGTTGTTGTTGCTTCACTTGGGCCCTCAGAACAAGGGTAAGGAACAGCCAAGGAGACCAATTTTTAGAGTAGAGAATTTTATTCACAATAGCAGTGTTTCTGGGGCAACTGAAATATGACCAAATTAGCTATAGGCCAGGAGTGACCTAGGACACAGCTAATCACACCCTTTGAGTCAAAATGTGAGCATGAAAGAATAGGACCTCAGGCCTGTGGGAGACAACTAGGAGGTGTAGAAAATAAAGTACTGGCCCTTAAGTCAGGAAGATCTGAGTTCAAACCCTACCTTAGACTATGACCTCCAGCAAGTCACTAAATTTCTCTCAGCCTCGATTTACTTATCTGTAAAATGGGGTAATAATAACATCTACCTCTTAGAGTTGTTATGAAGATCAAAATGAGACAATATAGGTAAAATGCTTTACAACCTTAAAAAGTTACACGAATGCTAGCTGTTAATGATGAGTGGAATGGGATTGAAGTGGTGCCATACACACAAAGTGGGACCAGGGAAGATGAAGGATAGAATTCCCCCTCCATTCCAGGAATAAAAATTATCACATAACAATACACAAAAACATAGCATTTATATAGCTATAATGGAGCTTTTTGGAGCATGCTCAGATTGTCCAAAATGGAAGCGCTCTAAAGGCAAGCCTCATTATATAGCAATTAATTTTTTTGTTTCCTTTTTATTTTTAGTTCCAAATTCTCTTCCTCCCTCCATTCTTCCCCTATCCATTGAGAAGGTAAGAAATACAATACCCTTCATACGTAATTACATAGTAATTAAAAGTTAACCAAACGCTCCATGTACGTTTCCTCATTTCAGCCTCACAATGGTCCTAAAAGGTGTCATGCAAGTGTTTTTATCTTGCTTTTACAGGTGAAGTAGACTTGGATCAAGTGACTTGGTCACACAGCTAGCAGAATCTGTACTTAAACCCAGGTCCCTTGATTCCAGGTCCCTTCCACATCATGCCTGCTATGAGACTGCTCCCTTGAAGTCACCTCTTTCCCCCCTTCCCTCATCTCATTTCCCATCTTCCTTCAACCCATTAGAAACCTTCTTATTAGGGCAGAGTTTGTGCAGAGCTCCTTAACAGCAGGGACTGGTTTTTTGCATTTCTTCATATCTTAAGCACTTAGTACAGAACCTGGCAAATAGGAGAGCTGAATCAATGCCTGTTGACTGACTGACTGATTAACATGAAACCATGGTGTGGGGGTGGGGGGTGGGGAAGAAACAAGGAGGTTCAAGGCAATGGCTAGAAATTATTGGATATTTTTAATTGAGCAGAAGCATAAATATATGTACTCCCTCCTGTAAGTAAATTTCAAATTAGTCAATAAAAGCAAGAATTAGTTTGCTCCCAATTGACAATGGGTGCAATACAATAATAATTTAATGCAGTACAAACAAATAATAGAAGGCAACAAGAGGGGAGAGGGGAAAATAAAAAAGAGCATAGATTCTCTGTGGGATTAGTCATAAGCAAAATAAACTTTAAGTTAGGAAAGGGGAAATTTCAAAAGAAAGGATAGGAATCTTAATAAAGAAGGAGAAGAAATTTAAAAAAGAGAAAAAATATAGAGAATAGGGTGGAGCAAATACACAATTAATAATCACAAATATGAACGTGCATGAGATGAACCTGAGTTCATTAGAACTTCAATCAACAGAAATAAACCTCAGAAGCTGGAGAGGAGAGCAGAATGGGTTAGAAAGCAGAATCCAACAATATTTTGTTTCCAATAAAAACATTTGGAACATAAAAACTCACATAGATAAAATGGGAAATTGGAGCAAAATCTATTATTTCTCAGCTGACCTAGAAAAAGTAGGAGTAATAATCATAATTTCAGACAAGACCACAGCAAAAATAGACAACTTCCAAAAGGCAAATAGAGAAGCTAAATTTTACTAAAAAGTAACACAGACAACAAATTAATTTTAATACTGAACATATATGTACTGAGTAGCATAGTATTTAAATAATTAAAGGAAAAGCTAAATGAGCTATAGGGCTAAATAAATAATAAAACCGTAATAATAAGGGATCTCAGTATATTTCTCTCAGATAGATAAATCTAATAAAAGTAAAAAAGAAGGAAGTTAAGAACAGGAATAGAATTTTATGCAAGTTAGATCTAATAGATTTCTGGTGATTGTTGAATGGCAATAAAAAGGAGTGTCCATTTAGATTATATGGCACCTTCGCAAAAGTTGAAAAACATCAAAAAGAAATTCAAAAAATGCGGTTATATTAAATCCATTTATTTCTAAGCACAATGTGATAAAATATATTAAGTAAAATTGCCATTGAATAAAGGATTTAGTCTCTATCAACTAGAGACTAAAAAAAAAAAATAACCCTAAGGAATTGGTGGGTAAAAGAGAAAAAAAATCAGACAAAAGAAAGTTAATTTAATTAAAGACAATGACAACAATGTGACAATATAACAATATTTTGGTGGAATCAGTCAAAGCAATCTTTAGGGGAACTTTATCTCTCTAATTAATTTCATCGACAAAAGAGAAAAAGAATAGATCAATGAATTGGGCATGCAACTAAAGAAAACTCTGAAAACCCAACAAAATTTAAAAGCCCAATTAAATATGAAAATGGAAATTTTGAAAGCCAGGGAAGATATTTATAAAATGGAAAGCAAGAACAACTGAAGCAATAAATTAAACTAGTAACTATTTTTAAAAGTAGATCAACCATCTGTAATTTGGTTTAAAAAGGAGAAAAATAAATAGCCAGTATCAAAAATAAAAAGGTGAACCCACAATAAATATAGAAAAAATAAAGAATATTTTTAGAAATTATTTTGTCCAACTATATGGCAAATCAAACTGACAATAAAGAAAAGAGAAGAATCAAACTGACAATAAAGAAAAGAGTATCCAGATTGATAGAATAAGAAAAAGACAATTTAAACAACCTAGTTTCAGAAAAAGAAATTGCATACATCACAAATGAACTCCCAAAGGGGAAAAAAATCTCTGTGACTAGATGGAACCATAAACAAATTCTATCAAATATTCAAAGAACAATGAATTTCAATAATACAAAAACTGTTAGCAAAAGGAAATATCCTACTAAATTACTATTCTGACATGAATATGGTCTTGATACCTAAACCAAGAAGAATCTAAACAGATGAAGAAGAGTATAGACCAATATCCTTAAATGAACATCGATGCAAAATATTTTAGTGAAATATTAGCAGAAAAGGCTACAGCAATAGATCACAAAATTATACACTATGGCCAGATCGGATTCATGCCAGAAATGTAGGGTTTGTTTAATATCAAGAAAAATTATAAACATAATTGACCATATTCATAACAAGAATATAAAGAATCATGACCATATCAATAGGAAAAAAGCTTTTGACAGAACACAATATTAATTTCTGTTTTAAAAAATACTAGAAAACAGGAAAAAATAGACATACATGGTTAGACATACATACATACATTTGTATATAAAACCAAGAGGCAGCATTGTATGTAATGAGGATAAGCTAGAGGCTTAAAGTTAGGATACCCATTGTCACTATTTCTATTTGAAGTAGTGCTGGATATGCGAGCTATAGCAGTGAGACAAGAAGATGAAAGTGAGGAAACAAGCACAGGCAAAGAAGAAACAAAAATATTGCTTTTTACAAATGATTTGATGGCATAGTTAAAGAACCCTAGAGTATCAACTAAAATTTTGATTGAGGGGCAGCTAGGTGGCACAGTGAGTAGAGCACTGGCCCTGGAGTCAGGAGGACCTGAGTTCAAATACGGCCTCAGACACTTGACACGTGTACTAGCTGTGTGATCTTGGGCAAGTCGCTTAACCCCAATTGCCCTTCCAAAAAAAACCCCAAAAAACAAAAAAAAAATTTGATTGAAACAATTAAGACATACAAATCACATATACTTTTATTTAATGCCAATAAAATCAAGCAAGAAGAAATAGAAAAATTCCATTTAAATAACTACAGAATGTATAAAATATTTGAGAGTCTACATATCAAGATACACACATGAACTATATGAATGCAACTACAATGCACTGTTTACAGAAATAAGAACAGATTTAAATAATTGGAGAACTGTTCATTGTTTATAGATAAGCCAAACCAATGTAATAACAATTAAGATGTGAGGTAAATTAATTTACTTATTCGGTGTTTTTAGAGCTAGACAAATAATAACAAAATTCATCCGGAAGAACCAAAGATTAGGAATTTCAAGGTGAATAATGAAAAAAGTGAAAAGGAAGGGGGCCTAGCAGTACCATATCTCAAAGCTATACTAGAAAGCAGTAATTATAAAAAAAATTTCAGTAGCAGTTAAAAGACAAATAGAGATCACCCAAAGGAATAAATTACATATACAATACACAGAAGCAAATGAACCTAGTAGCCTAATGTTAGATAATTACAAAGACAGCTAGTGGGATAAGGACTACTGTGGAAACTAGACAGCACTCCAGTAGAAATTAAGTTTAGACTAACATCTTATGCCTTAGAACAAAATAAGCTCCAAATGGATAAATAAACTAGATACAAAAGTGCAGATCATTAACAAATTAGAAGAGCAAAGAAGAAATTACTGTTCAGATGTACAGATAAGGGAAGACCTCTTCAAGACCTATTCATGATCAAACAAGGGGTAGAGAGGATCACGGACTATAATGGACAATTTTGTTTGTACAAAATTTAAAAGTTTTTTTTTTAAGATCAAATCCAGTATGGCTAAGGTTTGAAGGAAAATAAATAATTGGGGAAAAATTTTTGTAGCAAGTTTCTCTGATAAAGGTATCATTCCCAACATACGTAAGAATGGATTAAAACTTATAAGAACAAGAGCAATTCCTGAATTAAGTGGTCAAAGGATATGAACAGGTAGTCCTCAAAGGAAGAAATCCAAGCTGTCTTTAGCCATTTGAAAAAAAATACTCCATTTCATCAGTAATTAGGGAAATAAAAAATAAAACAATTCTGAAGTTGCACTTTACACCCACCAGATTGGTAAAGATGACATGAAAAAAATAACAAATGTTAAAGGGGTGGTGGAAAAATGGGTATACTGATGCACTGTTGGAGCTGTGACTTGGCTCAACCATCCCAGAAAGAAATTTGTAACTGTCCCCCTTCCCCCCCACCACCCCAAGTCATTAAATTGTTCATGCCCTTCCCATGATCCAGGAATAAGCACTACTTAGGCCTACACTTCCCAAGACATCAAAGAAAGAGGAAGAGGTATTATATATACAAAAATATTTATAGTAACTTTTTGTGGTGGCAAAGAACTGGAAACTAAGGGGGCTCCTATCAATTGGAGAATGCCTGAACAATTGCTGGTGCATGCATGTAATGGAGTACTTTTGTGTTACTGTTGGTGGTGGTGGTCCTTCATTTTCAAAGAGGACCAACGACATCATGGGTGATATGCATGAGTTGGATTTAAATGAGGCAGAGTTGTACAAAGTCATCAGCCTCACTCTGCCTTTTTGAGTCATCAAAGTCCTGTGGCAAGACAAAAGTCAAGATGACTGGCAATGGTGCAGGTTGCACTGGATGACCTTGTTGTCTTCAATGGCTGACCAAGCTCTAAGTAGCACCTGCTTCAGCTGCCTTCATGGCCATTGGATCAAATTGTTCTCATCTGCCCATTCTGGCGAAAGCCTTCACATGCTTGGGGTAGACATTCCTGTAACTCATTGACAAGTATGAGACCTGTCAGTTACCCTCAACCTGATTTAGCCCATCTGCTGAGACCATTAACTGGGGTGTGGTCACTGCACATGCTACAGATCCTTTAAGCCACAGGTGAGAGAGAGTTGGGTGAAAGTGGATGCCAAAGGCTTTTCATGGCTACCCATTCTATTGTGCTGTAAGAAGGGAAGAAAGAGACTGTTTCACAGAAGCCTGAGACGACATGTCTGAACTGATTCAAAGTGAAGTGAGAAGAACCAGGAGAACAATTTATACTACAAAGTCAATATTGCAAAAGTGAAAAAATCTAAAAGATTTAAGACATTATGATTCCAGAGGACTGATGACGAAGAATGCTCAATGGAGCCCAACAGAGAAGTGATGACCTCCTATGCAGAATAAATTATGCATTTTTAAACATGGCCAATGAGGAAATTTATTTTGCTTGACTATATGATATGAGGGTTTTGTATTCCTTTTTATTTTCCATTTGAATAGAATGAGAGAGAGAAAAAAATAAATGATTGCTAAATTTTTAAAGTTATAAAAATTTTTAAAATTATTAGAGACAAAGTAAAGTGAAAATGAATTGACATGAGATAAAGACAAGTTATTATAAATAGCTACGCGTTACTGGAGAGGGAAATGGTAAACACACCAGCATTTTTGCCAAGAAAACACAAATGGGGTCAGGAAGAGTTAGATATGACTGATATGACTGAACAACAACAAAAAACCAGATTACCCATTGCAGTTCCTTGAATGAATCTGTCTTTTATTTGTCAAGTACTTTATGGTATTCTTGTATACTGCGAACACAACTCTAGCAGTCAGAGTAATACAGCCATCATTTGTCTGTTTCCCAGGTAACTAGCACAAAGCCTCAGATCCAGATTGTGTGCAGTGGAAGGAAACAAACAAATTTCCCTGAAGAGCTTTAAGTCTTAATACATTATGGCTCTTTTT
>JAQQSZ010004506.1:0-14135 GCA_028646595.1 Phalanger gymnotis | reverse complement strand
CTGGGGAACAGGGCAACCAGAATGTATGCCATCTTGGAGTGGGGGGGGGAGGAAAGGGGAGAAAATTTGTAATTCAAACGCCTGTGAAAATCAAGGCTGAAAACCAAACATGTCAAAAATAAATTAAAAAAAATAAAAAAAATAAAAAAAAACAATTATAGAGAAAAAAAAGCTTTATTATAAAGGTCAATTAATAATAAAATTATTCAATTAATCATGTATCATTTATTAAACACACAATGTGTCAGAACTGTATTAGGCATGGAAAATAGCGAGATGATAAAGAAACCATCTTCCTCAAGAAGTTTGACAACATATACATACATATATCACTATATACAAAATAAATACAAGACCATTTGGAAGGAATAGGTGGCAATTTCAACAGAGTGGATCAAAAGAGGCCTCATGCAAGAGGCAGAATTTGGCAAAGAAATTAAGTCTAAAGTATCAAGTCAAGATTCAATTCCAGGTGTTCTAACTGCAAATTCAATTCCCTTTCCACTACAGAAGCAGAATAAGGCTCATAGAGATGTCATACCTCATGTAAAATTGATCACTTTTAATAAGAACTTTCATGTATGGAGTGCTTTAAGATCTAAAGAAAAATATTTTCACAGCAATTCAAGAGGTATGCAAGTATTTCTGTTTGAAAAATGAGAAGATGTGACTGACAGTTAGCTAAGTGGCACAGTGAATAAAGTGCCAGGCCTGGAGTCAGAAAGACTCAGCTTCATCAGCTCAAATCTGGCCTCAAATACTTATCGTTTGAACCTGGGTAAGTCACTTATCTTGTTTTTCTTGGTGATCTCATTTGCGAAATGAGCTGGACAAGGAAATACCAAACCATTTGAGTATCTTTGCCGAGAAAACTCCAAATGGGGTCATAAAGAGCCAGACATGACTGAAATGACTGAACAACAACAAAATGTCTGAGATTTTAGGGAACATGGCCATGATTACAGAGTTAGTAAGTTCTAAGGAAGAATACCAACTAAAGATTATTAGCTATCCACAATTTCCCATATATTATAAATGAAGCTAGTCACTTTATTCTATTTTATTATGAGAATTAAGATGTCATATCTATATAAAACATGTGAGCACTATTTCCACATAACTCAAGTTCTGGCTCATTGCTATCTTGAAGTACCATAATCTCAGAAAACTGTTCCGTGTTAGATGTGCATGGGAGCTTAGAAACAATCTAGTCCAACTCCCTCATTTTGCAGATGAGGAACATGAGACTCAAAGAAGTTCATTAGAACTAGTGAGAAGCAGAGCTCAGTGCTTCTATCTCCAAGTGCAATTTCCTTTGCCCTATTCCATTCCAGTTCTTGAAATGTAGGAAAATATCTTTCTCAGGCAAAAGATAACACCATTCTGGAGCTAGTAGAGAGTTCCTTTATTGGGTAATAGAGAGCACCTTTCTGGGGTTATGGAGATCTGCCTACCAATAATTAATCTTCTTCTGCAGCAGTGACAACATTGTTGGAAGATTTGAGTGTGATAGCCATGTAAATGGTGGCATATGTGGTAGCCATATAAATTCCAAACTACCCTGAGGTAAAGAATGCAGAGGTAAACAAACAAACAAACAAGGAAACCAACAAACAGTCATTCAGGTGGGATTGGGAAGGTCACAGTGCCCTATCTACACAGCCTCAATTCAAGAACTTCAAATGAACAGTTTGCTGGAAATGATTTCTCTTTAAAAACTTCCACTTTTATTTTAATTACCCAGATCAATTTTTTGAATGGTTGCATATCTACTAGATAATTGCAAAACTCTCCACTTAGTTTTAATTAGCTATGCATGAACTAACTGGGATGAAAATCAAACAGATGGCAAATTGATAGAATTGAACCTAGTCTTTCACCAAATATTGAAGACCCTCACAGATCAAATCTGTCCTCCCCCACCTCCACTTCCACTACCATTCCAATCTTTCCTATTCTTTCTTCTTATATTCTCAACTAGACTACACTAACAATGGGAAAAAATCTAAGTATTTTCTATACTATGATCAAGCAAAGAAAAAAAGTTGTCCTGCATAATAATAACAATGCAAAAATCAAGGGAGGTGAGGAAGGGTCTCAAAGAATAGGACCTGAAAGAAATCTCACTGTGTCATGGAAGTCTCTAAAATATGAATCATAGCAGAGACCTGGAGTCTAGTTCTAGCTTTTCTGTTTATAGTCATATTATCATTAATGAGATACTTCCTATCTGAATAGTATTTAATGATTTTTTTTTCATGTGATCCTCACATCAAATCTATGAGACTAGTATTACAAGACAGGTATTACATTTCAACCTTACAGATGATCCAAAAAGTTCTTCCTAGAAAATTGGATCTAATTGGACCATTCATATAATCTTCCAAAATTAATAGTACTTATGCTATAGCATTTAAAAATAGAAGTCGAAAAAAAATAAAATCTTCAATGTATCTATACACTGATGTGCACACATATTTCAACTATACAAAAGATTGTAAGGTCATCTGTATCTTCTATATGGATAATTTATAACTTGCCCACCCACATTATTTTCCTGTGCATAATAAATCTTTTTCAAACCTATCAATTAACAAATGATAATTTACTACATACCAAGAACTGCTCTAAACACTAGATAATAATAGCTAGCATTATATGGTGTTTTAAGGTTTTCAAAGCATTTTACACATATTATTTCATTTGATCCTCAGAACAATCTTGTGGGATAGATGCTTTTATTATCTCCACTTTACAAATGAGAAAACTGAGACTGAGAAAGGTTGAGTTGCCATGAGATATACAGATAATAAGTGTCTGAGTCAGGTTTTGAACTCAGATCTTCATGTCTACAACATAAGCTATCCATCCATGGCATGGTAGATACCAACTAAATTTTGGCTACCCTATCTCTCCATGTGGCAAGTAAGTTAAGCATTTGCCAAGTGAGGAGATTTTTAGGCACTTTGCATCTTGCTTTGATAACATTTACATTAGTCAAACTTCTTTAATAATGAAATTATTGTAACCAGTGTGGATATTCTTTCCAGCATTTATAACCTATTCTTTGGCATCAATAACTTCTAAAAATAGCTCTTCAAGGTGATTTAATTACATGCTATATACATAGAAAGATAGATATAGATATATGTATATTATTCTTTCTTCTATTCTGTATTAATCTGAGTAGTGAGCAAAACTGGTACAATTTCAAAGTTAAATCCAAGTTTTTGATATAATTCCACCTTGGGAGGAGCCAGAACAACAAGAGGAAGATTTCTAGAAAAGATTGTGAATTTGTTGTTGGTGTGATTTGCCCAGATTCAACTTTTTTTGACTAACAACCCCCTTCTGCCTCTTTTTCCTATCTTTACCATGATAAACTGCCAACACCTTAATAAGCCGCACCCCTCTATACTCCTCCATTTCCCTTTATCTCATTTCCATTTCCCTCAACTCTAAGTTTCCCATATCTCTTTCCAACTCTGTCTGCCCTTCTATTGTGGCTTTGCAACTACTGTTTTGTAGTTAACAATGCTTACTTCATTTAAACCTCTCCTTAGGCCTCTTCTATTTACACACAGTAACAGGGACCTGACTCCCCACAGTTGATGTTCCATCTTTAACTATTATCTCCATCACTGAACCAATGGTTCCACATATGGATGGTGTGGTGGTGGCTGATGGGGTACCTGTTTTCTTGGTGTTAATTATTAGGCCAAACTTAGCACCAGCAGCAGAGAATCGATCCATACTTTGTATCTCAGCTTCAGAAGCTGCACTGACTGCACAATCATGTGCAAACAAAAAATCATGCACCAACACTCCCTCTACCTTGGTCTTGGCTTGTAGCCTTTTCAAGTTGAAGAATTTACCATTAGAGGGCAGAGCCAAGATGGCAGAGTGAAAGTAGAGATTTACCTGAGCTCTCTCAAATTTTTTCAGATACCTCTTAAATGGTGAATCTTAACAAATTTGAGAGAGGTGTAATCCAGTACGAGACAGTGTGGCAGGTGATGGGAAGATTCTGTTGCACTGGGCTGGGAGAGTGCTGAGCATGTTTAACTACACAAGATCATACCAGAATGGGAGCAGGCCCAGCAGGCTGAATCACCAGCCCCAGCGATGATCCTCAGGCCCCTCAGCGCAGGATAGGAGTCTGTTGGAGCTAGGTGAAACAGAAGTGCAGAGCCTGTGGCCACAGCAGCAGCTACTCCTGGGGCTATCAGACCACAGAATAAACATTTCAAAGTCACTTTCTTGAACTTCTGAGAGCCATAATGACCCAGTAAGTGCTGTCATCCCTCCCTTGAATAATACAGAGAATACTGCCCTAGGAATAACTCTGGAATAGTGGAGCTGAAAGTAGGGATACAGAAGTCTTTTTGCTTGGGAAACAGTGGCAGAAGGAAACCAGTGCAGGAAGGAAGGCATACCAACAAGCCCCACCTCAGCAGACCAGTGGGAATTCCTGAGCCCCAGTGGGGTGGTGCCAGAAAGTGCCAGTACCAGGACCCCAGGCTTGCCTTCACACAGCCAGGGAAATTGGCAGACACTAGCACAGACCTATGGCTGAGTCCACCCAAACTACAGTGTAGTCCTAGGGGAAGAGGAGACTGCCAGCAGCCAGACCACTCATCCCCCGCATGTTAAGCTGTGAGCTTCACTGTAACCTCAGGGAAATTTAGAAAGACTTCACCGAGCTTCGACCATGGCACACACCAGCCAGGTCCAGCTCAGCACCAGGGGAGCTGCTGCATTATATAACTTCTAGCTGATAAAAACAGAGGCCACAGTCCACAAAGCCAATAATCAGGCACCTAGTTTCCAGCACAAGAAACTTAGTAAAGAGCCCTCTTGGCCCCAGAAGCAGAGATTCACTTTAAAAAGTAGGAAAAAGGCAACCGCCATGAATAAAAAACAAACTAGAAATGTAAAAAAGACCATAGAATTCTATTATAGGGATTGAGAAGATCAAAATATGAATTCAGAAGAAGACAGCATTGATATTATACCTACATCTGCAACCTCAAAAGAGAATATGATCTGGTCTCAAGTTCAAAAAGCATTCCCGGAAGAGTTCAAGGAGGACTTTAAAAGCCAAACTAGAGAGGTAAAAAAATACAGAACCTAACAGGAGAAAATAACTCCTTGAAAAATAAAATTGACCAAATGAAGAGAGAGAGAGATGCAGAAGCTATCTGAAGAAAACATTTTGGGCAAGTAGAAGGTAATGACTCTATGAGGCATCAAGAATCAGTCAAACAAAATCTAAAGAATGAAAAAAATAGAAAACATAAAATATCTCACAGGAAATACAACTGACCTGGAAAACAGATGCAGGAGAGATAATCTAAAAATTATTGGTCTTCTAGAAAGCCTTGATGAAAAAAAGAGCCTGGACAGTATCTTCCAAGAAATCAATGAAAATGGTCCCAAGGTCCTACAACCAGAGGGTAAAATAGTCATTGAAAGAATCCACTGATCAATCCCTGGAAGAGATCCCAAATTGAAAACTCCAAGGAGCCAAATTCCAGAATTATCAGGTCAAGGAGAAAATAGTGCAAGGAGGCAGAAAGAAACAATTCAAATATGAGAGAACTACAGTCAGGATTACACAGGATCTTGAAGCTTGTACGTTAAAAGATGAAAGGGATTGGGCTATGATATCCCAAAAGGCAAAGGAGCTTGGACTACAACCAAGGATCAACTACCCTGCAAAAATTGAGCATAACCATTCAGGCAAGGAGATGGACATTCAATGAAATAAGGGAATTCCAGAGCTTCCTGATGAAAAGGCCACAGCTCAATGGAAAATTTGGTCTTCAAATACAAGACCCAATAGAAGCATAAAGAAGGAAACAGAGAAAATAAAAGAAAAAAAAATACCTTGTTATTCAACAAGGGCAAATTGTTTACATCCCTATATGGGAGAATGATATTTGTTAATCATGAGAATGGTATAGTTAGTATGATATCTAAAAGAGATATACATAGACAGAGGGTGTAGGTATAAAATAACTGATGTGATGATAAAAAAAAAAACTAATTAAGGGATGTAAAAGGATTGTAATGGGAGATGAGATAAGGAGAAGGCAGAAAAGGGAAAATTACGTCAAATGAAGAGGCACAAAAACATATTATAGTAGAGGGAAAGAAGGGAAGAAGAGCAGTGTTTGAACTTCACTCTAGTTGGATTTGGTTTAAGGAAGGAATAAAATACTCTGTTAAGTACAGAAATAAAAACCTGCTCTACAGGAAGGGGGAGGGGAAAGGGGAAAGCAAAGTGGCTCTTGGTTAGAAAAGAGGGAAGAAGTAGTAAGAGAAAGGAGTAAGATAATGGGGGGCTGCCAGGCGTAAGATAAGGGGGAGGCTGACAGGGAGGGAATATTGAGAGAGGCAGTGGTCAAAAGCAAAGGTCTTTTGAGGAGTGGAAGGGAGAAGGAAGAAATAAAAGCATAAATGGGGGGGATAGGATGGAGAAACACAGGTAGTAATCATAACTGTGAATGTGAATGGGATGAACTCTCCCATAAAACAGAGGCACATAGCAGAATGGATTAAAAACCATAATCCTCCAATAGTTTGTTTACAAAAAACATATTTGAAACAGGAAATACTCAGAGGGTAAAGGTAAAAGGCTGGAGTAGAAGATTTATGCTTCAGTGGAAGTAAAAAAAAGCAGGGATAACAATCCTAATCTCAGACAAAGCAAAAGGAAAGATACATATAATTCAAAGAGATAAGGAAGGAAACCTTGTTCTGCTAAAAGGCACCATAGACAATGAAGTAATATCAGAACTTAACATCTATGAACCAAGTAGTTCTTAGAGGAGAAGTTAAGGGAGTTACAGGAAGAAGTAGACAGCAAAACTATACTAGTGGGGGAACTCAACCTCTCCCTCTCTGAACTTGATAATCTAACCTCAAAATAAACAAGAAAGAAGTTAAGGAGGTGAATAGAATTTTAGAAAAGGTAGATATGATAGACCTCTGGAGAAAACTCAATGAGGATAGAAAGGAATATAACTTTTTCTCAGTAGTACATGGCATATACATTAAAATTGACCATATAGTAGAGCATAAAAAGCTTACAATCTGGTGCAGAAAGGCAAAGACAATGCATCCTTTTCAGATTATGATGCAATAAAAATTATTTGTAACAAAGAACTATGGAAAGACAGACTAAAAACTAATTGGAAAGTAAATAATCTAATCCTAAAGCATCAGTGGGTAAAACAAAAAACACTGAAACAATCAATAACTTAATTCAAGAGAATGACAATGATGAGATGTAGTAGGGAGGCCAAATTTATGATCTCAAAAAAGATCATATAAATATCTGAAAGTTTCAAAATCGTTGTGTATACAGAATTCTCCAAGCAGAAGGCATCAAAAAATTTATTCAGGGCCCAGAGCAACAAATTAGTGAACCAACCTCACCATTCCAGTATTGTGAACACAACCCTCCAGGCCCAGTAGGCCCGCCTCACAAGAGTAGCCAGGAGGCCACAGAAAAATAAGATGGCATAAATCATATTCACCGGCCTCAAGACCTCTCTCAAGCTCCTGGGTCCACACAGGAGTTGGCTCTGCTTCGGATTCTTTTCCAGCTGTAGTTTTCTCGCCTCTCCTCGCAGACAAGCCTCTGGCATTCTCAAGTCCCATCTCAATGACTAGAGACCAGAGTCCAGAGACCCATTGGTTCACGAATTGGCCCCTTTTAAGTCCTTAATCTACGCCCACACAGGTTTCACACCTGATAGGGCTTTGGGCCTGGGGCTTAGCGTTTAACAGGTGAAAGTACTTTCACTGTAAACAAAAGCCAAACTCCTCAAGGGCACCCTTTCAACTAAGCCCATTTTGCCTTACTGGCACGTGAGACAACAAACAAAATTTATGGGAATCAGCAAAAGTGGTTCACAGGGAAGTTTTATATCTCTGAACACTTACATGAATAAAATAGAGAGAAAGGAGATCAATGAATTGGGCATGTAACTGAGAAAGCCAGAAAAAGAAGAAATTGAAAATTCCCAATTAAGTGCCAAATTAGAAATACTGAAAACCAAAGAAAAGATTAATAAAATTGAAATCAAGAAAACTATTGAACTAATAAATAAAACTAAGAGCTGATTTTTATGGAAAAAAAACAATAAAATTGATAAGCCTTTGGTGAATTTGATTTAAAAAAGAAAGAAGAAAGTAGGAAACCATTTACCAGTATCAAAAATGAAAAGGGTGAATTCACCTCCAATGAAGAGGAAATTAAAACAATAACTAGGAATTATTTTGCCCAATTGTATGCCCATAATTTGATAATCTTAGGGAAATGCATGAATACTTATCAAAATATAAATTGCCTAGTGTTTTAACAATCTGGCTAGCAGCTTCTGTGGGGGGTCCAGATCCACCCACAGACAGCACCCAGAAAGCTGCCAGATAGCTGGAAAGCTCAGGTTCTTTTGATTTGCCTTAATAAGGAGAGCAAGGTTAAGGGGTTGGCAAGCTTACTTTAATTCAGCACACAAATATCATTCACCTAGTTCAGGGGAAAAAGCCAGCACCCTGAACTTTAGAACAAAATAGAAGTAAATTACAAACTTCAACAGACAGACCTTGTCTGATTCAAATCTCAATACACAGTTACCAGAATTCAACAAAGTCTCAGCATCCGGGTTTACAAGCTGGAGGGCTCCTTAGCTACAGCTGCCTGGAATCTTAACATCAACACCATCTCAAGAGCCCAACATCTGGATTTCAAAGCTGGGGGGCAGCTTGCAACTTGCCCAGAGTCTCAACACTCCTTCCATGAGTGTGCCCCAAAAATCAAATGCCAAGCTCTCCCCAGTTATATCCAGTTTTTGGAGCCCTGAAGGCTTTGACCTCACCCAGGCTGGGTCTGGGAAAGTTCTCCATCCCCAGGATCACATCATATACAAATCAACAACTCCTACTTGTCTCAGTGCTGAGAAATGCTCCAAGACAAAAAGATCCCACTTTATCTGCCCCAGAATCATTAAAGGCACTTAAGAGAAGGAAAGCAAAATGTCCCACCTTAATTACTATTACATAATAATGTTAATATTATACCTAATAGGGATTTGGGCCTGGGGCTTAGCACTTAGCAAGATTCAATGACAAAAGCCAAACTCTTCAAGGGCACTTGTTGAACTAAATGCTAAGGAGACAATTTTTTGCCTTATGACACACCTAGATTAACAGAAGATGAATTAAAATACCTAAATAACCCCATCTCAGAAAAAGAAATTGAACAAGCCATCAATGAACTCCCTAGGAAAAACTGTCAGGTGCCAGATGGATTTACAAGCAAATTCTATCAAATATTTAAAGAACAATTCATTCCCATACATTATAGACTATTTGGGAAAATAGGTGAAGAAGGAGCCCTACCAATGTTTTATGACACAAATATGGTACTAATACCCAAACCAGGAAGAGCCAAAAGAGAGAAAGAAAATTATAGACCAAATTTCCAAATGAATATAGATGCAATAATTTAAAATAAAATTTTAACAACACGTTTACAGAAACTTATCACTATAATAATACACTATGAGTAGGTAGGATTTATACCAGCAATGCAAGTCTGGTTCAATATTAGGAAAATTGTCAGCAAAATTGATCACATCAACACAAAACTAGCAGAAACCACATGATCATCTCAACAGATGCAAAAAAAGTCTTTGACAAAATACAACACCCATTCTTATTTAAAACACTAGAAAGCATAAGAATAAATGAAGTCTTCCTTCAAATGAAAAGTAGCATCTACCTAAAACCATCAGCAAGCATTATTTTTAACAGGGATAAGCTAGATGCATTGCCAATAAGATCAGGGATGAGACAAAGATGTCCGTTATCACCCCTATTATTCAATATGGTACTAGAAATGTTAGCTTTAGTAACAAGAAGACAAAAAGAAGTTGAAGGAATTAGAATAGGAAAAGAAGAAACTAAGTTATCATGCTTTGCAGATGATATGATGAATTACTTAGGGAATCCTAGAGAATCAAGTAAAAAACTACTTGAAATAACAAATAGCTTTAGCAAAGTTGTAGGATACAAAATAAACCCATGTAAATCTGTGGCATTCCCATACATTACTAACAAAATCTAACAGCATGAGATAGAAAGAGAAATTGCATTTAAAGTTACTGTAGACACTATAAAATATTTGGGAGTCTACCTGCCAAGACAAACCCAGGATGTATAGGAACACAATTACATAACACTTTTCATACAAATAAAGTCAGATCTAAGTAAATGGAAAAAAAAAATCAGTTGCTTGTGGTTAGGCCGAGCTAATATAATAAAAATGGCAATTTTCCCTAAATTGACTTACTTATTTAACATGATACCAATCAAACCAACCAAAATTATTTTATAGAGCTAGATAAAATAATAACAAAATTCATTTGGAGGAACAAAAGGTCCAGAATATCAAGAGAATTAATGAAAAGAAATGCTAAGGAAGGTAGCCTAGCCATACTAGATCTTAAACTTTATTATAAATCAGCAGTCATCAAAACTATTTGATACTGGCTAAGAAATAGAGTGGTGGCTCAGTGGAATAGGATAGGTACACAAGATGCAGTAGTCAATGAATATAGCAATCTACTCTTTGATAAACTCAAAGACTCCACCTTCTAGGATGAGAACTCACTGTTCACAAAAACTGCTGGGAAAATTGGAAAATAGTATGGTAGAAACTGGCCATAGACCAATATCTTACATCTCATACCAAAATAAAGTCAAAATGGCTTCATAATTTAGATATAAAGACTGATAATGTAAACCATTTGGGAGTGCAAGGTATAGTTTACCTGTCAGATTTATGGAGAAGGGAAGAGATAGAGAGCATTCCAAAATGCAAAATGGATAATTTTGGTTACATTAAATTGAAAAGTTTTTGTACAAACAAATCCAATTCAACCAAGATTAGGAGGGAAACAGAAAATTGGTAAAAAAAAATGTTAAAATCAGTGTCTCTGATAAAAGCCTCATCTCTCTAAAATATACAAGGAACTGAGTCAAATTTATAAGAATACAAATCATTCCCGAATTAATAAATGGTCAAGGGATATAAACAGGAAATTTTCAGAGGAAGAAATTAAAGATATCCATAGTCATATGAAACAATGTTCTAAATCAGGGCAGCTAGGTGGTGCAGTGAGTAGAGCACTGGCCCTGGCATCAGGAGGACCTGAGTTCAAATCTGGCCTCAAACACTTGATGCACTTACTAGCTGTGTGACCTTGGGTAAGTCACTTAACCCCAACTACTCTACCTTCATCCCTCAAAAAACAATGTTCTAAATCACTATTGATCAGAGAAATTTAAATCAAAACATCTCTTAGGTACCATATCTCTCCTGTCAGATTGGCTAACATGACAAAACAGGAAAATGATAAATGTGGGAAAATAGGACCACTGTTACATTGTTGGTGAACTTATCTAGCGATTCTGGAGAGCAATTTGGAACTATGCCCAAATGGCTATAAAATGTGCATACCCTTTTACCTAGCAATACGGCTTCTTAGGCTTCATTCCAACAAGATTATATAAATGGGAAAAGGATCTGTATGTACAAAAATATTTATAGCATCTCTTTTTGTGGTTGCAAAGAATTGAAATCAAGAGGATGCCTGTCAATTGGGGAATGGCTAAACAAGTTGTGGTATATGAATGTAATGGGATACTATCGTGTTATAAGAAATGAGGAGCAGAAGGACTTCATAAAAACTTGGAAAGATTTACACAATGTGATGCTGAGTGAGGGGAGCAGAACCAGGAGAATATTATACACGATTACAAACACATGCTATCTGTGATGACTAACTTTGACAGATTTGGCTCCTGTTAGCAATGCAAGATTCTAAGACAGCTCCAAAGGATTCATGATGGAAAGAGCTGTCCACATCCATAGAAAGATTTATGGAGTCTGAATGAAGATTGAGGCAAACTATTTGCTCTCTCTCTTTTTATTCCTCTCTTTTGGTTTTGTTTCTTTTTCTCATGGTTCATCCCATTGGTTATAATTCTTTCCAACTTGACTATTGAGAAGATAAGTTTGATGTGAAGGTATATGTAGAACTCATATCAGATTGCTTGCTGTCTTGGGAGGGGCAGGAGTATGGAGAGGCAGGGGGAGAAATTTTGGAATTCAGAAACTTGCCGTAATCTAAAAATAGAAAACAAATTTAAAAAAAAGTATTTACCATCAGTGTCATAATTATCCTTGTTGGAGAAATTTTGAATGCTGTGGATAAGTTCACTAACCTCGATAGTGTACTTTCCAGGGACATACACATTAACAATGAGGTTGAAGGGCACATTGCCAGAGCTTGCTCAGTGTTTGAGAGGCTCCAAAGTAAAGTATGGGAGAGAAGGGGTATTAGACTGACTGCCAAACTGAAGGTCTACGGAGCCTTGTGCTGACTTCATTGTTGTATGCCTGTGAAACCTGGACAGTATATCAGCAGCATGCCAGGAAAGTGAATGGCTTCTTTTTGAATTGTCTCGGGAAAATTCTGAAGATCAACTGGCAGGATAAGGTACTAGACACTGAGATCCTTGTTTGAACTAAACTGCCAAAAATTCAAACTCTGCTTCAGAGAGTGCAACTCCCATGGGCTGGCAATGTTGTTCAAATGCAAGACCTACCCTTGCCAAAAAGGCTATTTTATGGAGAACTCACACAAGGCAAGAGTTCACACGGTGGTCAAAAGAAGAGATACAAGGACACTCTCAAGGTCTCTCTTAAGAACTTTGGAATTGACTGTGTGACATGGGAGACACTGACACAGGAACACTCAGTGTGGTGTGCCCACATCAGAGAAGGTGCTGTCTCTGTGAGCAAAGTAGAATTGAAACTGCTGAAAGAAAATGCAGGATGCCCAAGTTTAGAGAATCCATCCCAAATGTTCATGTGGAATATTGATGCCCAACCTGTGGTAGAGTGTTCTGAGAATGTATTAGTTAATTGGTGTGATCAGCCACAGTGGGACATATTGAAACTTTACTCTGGCATAGTGATGCCATTTTAGTCTTCTTCAAGAATGAAGGACAATAACCATCACTGAATGAACTTTATGTTATAATCCCTGATATGCTGATCCTAAAAGGGGTAGGACAGAACACGTTCACCTCTTCTTAATTATTGAAAAATGTCCTCACAATTCTTTCATCTCTGTTAATTATAATGTAATATCTCTTCTATCCTTTGTGTCTAAACTCCTTGAAAAAGCTATCTACACTAGGTGCCTCTACTTTCTTTCTTCTCACTTTACTCTTAACCCTTTAAAATCTGGCTTCTGTCCTTATCATTCCATAAACATTGCTCTCTCCAGTAATCAATGATCTCCAAATAGCCAAATTCATCCATCTTTTTCCAATTTTTATTCTTCCCAACCTTTCTGCACCCTTTGATACTGTTGGTACTCTTTGTATCAAGGCTGTTATGACATAATTTATTGTTGGACACTCCCTGGTTGTTCTCTTCTTTCTGATCTCTTTTCAAGTATTTGGGACATCATTCTCTCCTGGATCTCCTTTTAAATGATCCCTTCTCAATCTCCTTTGATAGGTCCTATCCAGATTGGATCCTCTAACCATAGGTGTCCCTTAGGGTTCTATCTTAGGTCTTCTTTGTTTATATTCTCCCTTTATTTCACTAGGTGATCTCATCAGCAGCTGAGAATTTAATTGTAATGTCTATACAGATGATTCTCAAATCTACCAGTTATGCTCCAACCTCTCAGCTGACCTCAAATCTCACATCTCCAACTGCCTTTCAAACATCTTAAACTAGATGTCTAGTTGATATCTAATATCTTAAACTGAACATACCCAAATCAGAATTCATTATCTTTCCAACATCCCACTCCCACTTCTGTATTACTTTTGAGAGCAATACCATTCCCCCAGTCCTTCAGACTCACAACCTTGGACTCATTCTAACATCCTCACTATTGGAGGCGGTGGAGCCAAGATGGCGGCTGGGAAGCAGTGACTGGCGTGAGTTCCCCACCAAGTCCCTCCAAAAACCTATAAAACAATAGCTCTGAACCAATTCTAGAGCTGCAGAACCCACAAAGTGGCAGAGGGAAGCAGGG
>JAQQSZ010004505.1:0-14135 GCA_028646595.1 Phalanger gymnotis | reverse complement strand
AGGGAAGAGGGGAGAGAATTTGGAACTCAAGGTTTTAAAAAAATAGATGTTCAGAAGTAAAAAAGTTTTTTTTTCATGTACCTAGAAAATAAGATGCACAGGCAAAGGGGCATAGAGATTTATCTTGCCCTACAAGAAAGTGGGGGAGGGGGGGATGGAAGGGGAGTGGGGGGACAGAGAGGAGGGCAGACTGGGGAACGGGGCAACCAGAGTGTACGCCATCTTGGAGTTGGGGGGTGGAAATGGGGAGAAAAATCTGTAATTCAAACGCATGTGAAAATTAATGCTGAAAACTAAAGATGTTAATAAAAAAAAATTGAAAGAAAAAAAAAAAGAATGTTCCTTAAGAAATGTGAGATTATAGTCACATCTTAAACTAATTATTGGAACTTGACATATAAAGACTTAATGGGACTGTTAACTGACTATTTTTTCTGAGTGTAACTCCAGCTGTGAATATCAAGTAAGGCTGACCGAAGATGCCAGGAGCTTTGAGGGTAAGGCAGGCAGCTGTAGGTATGATTTAAACCTAGCAGCCTGGCTCAATGCAGCTTGCAATTTGACGTGAGTTCTGCCTGGAGTTGACAGGAAACTTGGGAAAATATCATCCCTTTACTCTAAGTCCCTAATCTTTCAGTGGAAAATTTCTATAATCAGAAGGTTTTGTAAGTACAACAACAAATCTATTAAAATAATTGACTTTGGAACATCTTAGATTAATATCAGACTGGAACTAGTGTTCTTGTACAAGTTAGGGTCTTTAATTCTTGGTAATGGTATGAAGACAATTAGGTCAAGGGCTTGTGAGAATATTATTTTGTTATTACCATGCCTGTCTAAGGCTTTGTTAAGAATGGCTTGTGGTTTATTTTGTAAATGTCATCAAAGAGACATGGCATGACTAAAGGTTTATGATGTTAGTCAACATTGTTAATAAGGATTGCATTACTTTGTACGGTTCATGTTTAAATTTTCTTGGTTATCTAATGTGTAAATGTAAAACATGTGACATGTAAATTTCCCCCTGTCAATACCAGTCTATTGTGAGCCATCTAAGTGGTTTGGTCTGTACCTGAATAATGTAATTGTACAAATTTTGTGAATTGTGAGCAAAACTTTGTTGTATTTGTCAAAACTCAGCCCTGTGTGGCTGGGAGACCGAACCATTTATTGCCCTGGTTGAACTTAGCCCTGCATGGCTGGGACCGATGTTGTGCTGTTTTTCTCTCAGTTATCAAATCCTATGTGTTCTGGGAGCTCCTGTCAGGTCTGATTACTCCTATAGCTGCCAACCTGTGGATATGTACCCCTTGATCATTCTGTCACATCTGAGGACTGCCCCTGCTCCAGAGTGGACATCCAAGTCCACAGGACACCTTGCCCTCTGGTTTTAAAGAGCCTGAAGGGGACAGCAGCAGATGCAGACAGCTTTTTACCGAGAGCCCAGACCAGAACCTGAACAAAGAACTGCTTTTTCTCTTTCTGAGTCCTTTGCATTCCCAAGACTGTTTACCTGTACCTTTGATGTCTTTAGATTATTTTACTTATTTGATCTATTTTTCCCATTGTGCTCCATACCCTGATCCCCCTTGCAACTTGCTCCCTCTGCTTGTCTATAATTAGTTTACAACTACTGCCAATCTCTGGGGATGTCCAACCACAGGAAGGAAAAACCTGAATCCACCTAGATAAGGATTCTTATAACATCGCCCCGAGGAAGATAGAGGGTTTCTGTACCTCAATTGGTCTATGGGTAAACCTTTCAGTTTGCCTTCGACCAAAAGGAGGAAATGTGTAACATTTTATACCATTTTATATCATTTTTGTAATTTCAATAAGACTCAGAGCCTGAACTGATTAACCAGAAGAAAAGTCTGATCCTAGCAGTCTCTTTGTTCTCTGAGTAAACTCAGAATTCCTCTATCTTATGTTCACAAACCCACATGGAGCATTCCTTTCTTCTGTCCATGGCCATAAAGGATGAGACCTTTAGCCCTGAAGAACTATCTTGAATTACGTGACTTTTCCTTATCTTAATATTTTATGGGCATGTACTATGTTATGGAATGTAAATGGCAAATTGAACACAGAGATCCTGGATTGTAATTTCAATTGACACTTTGTCAACTATCTGACTTATTGTATTTACAATCTATTCCATTAAGGAAAATCTTCCTCTTGTATCATGGTTAAACATAAATGGGGATCATAAAAGTGAGGTAACTCAGACATGACGAGTCTGCTAAAAATAATGTGTATAAGTTTTCACATTTCTTTGCTGAGACAGTCAGAGCTTATGCTCTGACTCATTGTACGTACAAGTAAGCTCGCTTAGCTATGCTTTAAGGGAAAATAATAAACAACATGGATTTTTCTGTCACCTAGCTTGTTTCCCTTCTTCAACCAACTTTCAGATTTAACAGGGAAAAGACCAATAAATGGGAGGAGAGAAGGAATGATACCTAACAGGAATGAACAGATCAAGTGAGACTGTGTTGCTCTTATTGTTTCTGTTGCTGTATCAGTGATTTAAAAAAAATTACATATGGGAGATGAAGACATGTTTGGAGGTGCTAGGGAAGCAGCCAGAATACCAGAAGAGCTTGAACATAAATAAGAAAGTGAGGCTGATAGAGGTGAAAATCTGCTGGTGAAGAGAGATACAAGGGGATCACTTGTGCATGTAGAGATGTTTGTCATAACCAGAAGAGGGACTACCTCTTAAAGTGAGGTAAATAAAGTAGGAGATTGAAATTGAAGCCATGTAAGTTGTTTGAGATGAAGAAGAGATTGTTAGAAAAAGCTTTTGGGCGATGGTCAGTTTTTCAATCAAAAATGATGCAAAGTTCTCATCTGAAAGAGGAGAGGAGGGGAGCTATGGGATATTCAAGATGGCATGACAAGTTTTGTAAATAACACTGCAGTGGCATTTATATCAGTGGCATAGTGAGTTAATTAAGGAAGTTTGAAAAGATGGCCTTGCTACAGTGAGGACCCAGTTACAATTACACAATACAAATGAGGTAAGAGCTAAGTTGAATAATATTCCCTTATTTTCTTCAGTCCCTTCATTTTGTAAGAATAGAAAATGAGGCTGAGAAAGGTTAAGAGGCTTGTCCAAGAACATATAGATAATAAGGAGCAGATGTACCAATTGGCAAACATGAAAATTCACACAAAAACAGAAGCAGGAATTATGAGAAATAAATCTACGATTTGAGAAAAATTTATAACTAAAAAGAAACCTTAAGAAATATAGACATAATAAATATTATAGCTTACATATATAACGTCTACCAAGCACTTTACAATTATTATACCCTTTGATCTTCACAACAACCCAGGGTGATAGGCACTATTATTATCATAATTTTACAGGTGAGTAAACTGAGGGAAATATGTTAAATGATTTGCTTAGTGTCGTAAAGTGAGGAAGTAAGTGTCAAGCTGTATTTGAACTCAGGTCTTCCGGACTCCAAGCCCCATGCTCTAAACCACCGTGCCACCTAACTAAGTTTACCTCAATGATGAAAAAAATTGAAAATGGATTGAATGAAAATGACCCTGTTTATAGCATTTGTTGTACACAGTTTTTAGTTCTGAATAAATTGCCATGACAGGAAGAAAGAGCCTAAATGCAGTTCTAGTCAGTAAATGATTCATCACATAACAGTTAAGAGAAATATCATTTTATAATGTTAATTTAATTGTTGAGAAGGAGGCTAGAAAATTATAAACAGTGTTGGCTCATAAATGACCAATAAGAAGCATTTAAAAAAAGAAATTTAATGTTAGTCAGTTGGAAGCCCCAAGTAAACATTGTCCTACAAAGAACATTTAACATTGGAGCTGGAAAGACAAAAATAGGCAAATGATGGCAGAAATTTGCAAATATTTTAATAAATAATACTTTTCCTCATCAAAAGAGTGGAGACACTGTATTTGGATTTTAGCATATACTTTTACAAACAATACAAATGATACAAAAGGAAAAAGGCGGAAAAAACCAATACTGTATAAAGGAACTCTGTCAGAAGGAAAAATGTGTTTTAAGGTAGAAAAGCTTGTAAAGATAGAAAAGTGAGGTGGGGAGGTGGAAGTTACAATGAACCAAGGCAAACACCTCTTATTTGCTTCTATTTCTAAATTCTGTGAAAGAAGATTGAAAGACAAGCAAGATCAAAGAGGGTTAGGGAGAGTATAAATAGATGAAAGAGGAATAAAGACTTGGTGAAGACTGAATAAGGAAAAATCAAAGGTAGCTTCCAAGAAAAGTAACCTTAAAAATATGTAAGAGGGAAATGTGAAGATGAATAAAACTGATAGATTAAAAGATTAGAAAAAGAGATAACATGCTGGTGCCAGTCTTAGGGGACAAAAAGAATGGTGATAGAGTTCTTGTGGAAACTAAGGAAAGGATATTGAGTGAAGATGAGAAAGGTATTAAGACATAATGATTCACTGCAAACATTTTTAGCCAAGGGATGTTGAAATATCACCTATGAGGGGCGATGAGGTCATGATACAGGAGAGAACATCTCAAAAGACAGGAATGCACTAATATACCAAAGAAAAATTCCAAGACCTGTTCCACAGTCTTTCAAGAATGATTTCCTGTCCCTAGACGTACAGGCTTGAACAATATTCTAACTCTCTAATTGGCTCCAGGAAGGGATTTTCTGCTTCTAAGCTTCTACATGTAAAACAGATATAAAAAGATACTCACCTGATTCATCTCTGCTTCTAGGATGGAGGAAAAGGCTGTACAAAATAGAATATGTCCTTCTCTTTCTGTGTTTGTGTGTCTGTGGGATGGCCCGGGTATGTCTTAGTTGTAAGTACTGTATTTCTGAGCTCATCTGCCCAGAGCTGTGATTATCATGTCATGGACAGGAGAAGTGACATCAATTTGCCAAGGGAAAAAGGGATATGTCTACAAGAGCAAACTGTTGTCCCAGATGAAAATGTCTTTCATGATTCCCACTGATTAAGAATCCCCCTTCTGTAATTACTAGTGAATAATGACCGTGACGAAGTCATGAACTAAACACAGAGGAGAGAAACTTTCCTGGGCACCAAGGGACCAGAAGTGTAGTTGTTAAAGAGGTTGTCACAGGTAGAGGGAGGAGAACCAACATCTTGTTATGGGCACTTCCATTAGTAACCTTGGCTTGGCCTGGACTTTGGTGTTTGTCTTGAGGTATCCCAGGCCTTGCTTCTGCACTTTTTTCATTTAAGTTCTCAGCCTCCCAATGTAGTCTCTGAATATGAATTCCTGCATAAAGCTAACATTCCTAAATGTGATAGGGGTGCATTTTTGTGCCTTTATGTCTTTTTCTTTTCTATTTCCAGAGTCTGATCACCTTATCTCTCTCACCCATTACAAAGATTTACAGTAAGAAATGGAGTTTCTCGTCAGTAGGGACAGTAACACACTTCAATTGTGGAAGAACTCTAAATATATGGAAGACATTATAATTCAGTCAAAAGACTGGGGCCATTTGATTTTATTTCTTTTGAAATGTGTTGTATGTTTCTGTCTCTTTCATTCTCTCATTCTTTCTTTTTCTCTCTGTCTCTTTCTGTATCTCTCTGTCTCTATCTCTCTGTCCCTCTCTCACTCTGTTTGTCTCTCTCTGTATGAACTAGGTTCAATTGTTTTGTCATGTGCCTTATCAGTATCCACATGAATCTATGCTGCTTTGGCTTGCAGGCAAACAAGAATACATTTGTCTCGAGTCACTTTCCTCCATCCTTTTCTATGGAAACTTTGATCCCATTCCTAAAGATATACAGGAATTTTATGGCAGAGGTTGGCCATTCTGCTGGAGAGAGAGAGAGAGAGAGAGAGAGAGAGAGAGAGAGAGAGAGAGAGAGAGAGAGAGAGAGAGAGAGACTATGGGGCTTGAAAATATCTGTCTTCTCCCTTAAACATGATTAGACTAGGGGAAGTGATTTTTAGGTTCAAGTTATTCTTATGATTGTCATCCCTTAAGAAGAAAAAAATGTGCCAAGCTATTTATCCCAGACTAGACTCTCTTTCCCCTAGATGCCATTTCCAAAATGTGTATGCATAAAAACAGCAAGTATATCTATTTATCCAAATCAGTTGCAAAACAAAAATCAGAGAAAATGTATGTCAGAGAATATGTATATATACATACACACAGACACACAGACACACAGACACACACACATATAAATATATCAGATAAGATGGAATGAATGATCTGTTTCATTGGGAGCAAGATAAGTCAGCTCAACCAAAAGATTGAGAGGGAGTTTTAGATCTTTCCCAAAGAGAATAGGAATGGAATCAAGGTATCTGCTTTTCTACATGGTTTCCTCCCAATCACTTGATACCTTCGGGTGTCGGAATAGAGTCTGAAACAGCATGACTTTTCTCTTCAAGCTAGAAACCAAAATATCAAAATCAAACTAAAATAAAAAGAATGAGAAGAAGAAGGTGATAAACGTCTGCTTCAATGTGTATTCAGACAATATCAGTTGTTTATCTGGAGGTGGATGACTTGCAGGAACATGAGTCCTTTGGGATTGTCTGGGATCACTGTATTGCTGAGAACAGCTAAGCCATCCATGGCTCTACATCATAACAATGTAGCTGTTATTGTGTACAATGTTCTCCTGGTTCTGCTCACCTCACTCAGCATTGGTTCATATAAGTCCTTCTAGGTTTTTCTGAGGTCTGTCTGCTCATCATTGCTTGTAGCACAATAGTATTCCATTGTGTTCATAAGCCATGACTTGTTCAGCCATTCCCAAATTGATGAGTATCCCCTTGATTTCTAATTCTTAGCTACCACAAAAGAGCTGCTATGTATGAATAGGTTTTATTTTACCTTTATTTAATCTCTTTAGAACATAGGCCTAGCAGTGGTATTGCTGGATCAAAGGGTATGTAGAATTATATACCTCTTTAGGCAGAGTTCCATATTGCTCTCCAGAACGGTTGGATCAATTCTGAATGCCATCATCAGTGTCCCCTTTTCCCATATCCCCTCAAAATTTATCATTTTTTTTTCTCCTATGAGCCAATATGACAGTTGTGAAGTGGTACCTCAGAGCTTTAATTTGCATTTCCCTAATCAATAGTGATTTAGAGAATTTTTTCATATGACTATAAATAGCTTTGATTTATTTGCCTGAAAACTGCCTTTTCATATCCTTTGATTATTTATAAATTTGAGAATGACTTGTATTCTTATAAATTTGACTCAGTACTCTATGTATCTGAGAAATGAGGCCTTTATCAGAGATACTTCTTGCATTTCCCCCACTCACAGTTTTCTGTTTTCCTTTTAATTTTGGTTACATTGGTTTTGTTTGTGCAAAATGTTTTTAATTTTATGTAATTAAAATTATCTATTTCATATTTCATAATGTTCTCTGCCTAAAGGAGAAGTTAAGTGAGTTACAGGAAAGTACTGCTGATTGTATTGAGATGGCCTCTAGCTTATCTCTATTACAGATAATGCTTGCTGATGGCTTTAGATTAATATTACTTATTGTTTTAAGGAAAGTCTCCTTTATTCCTGTGCTCTCTAGTGTTTTCATAAAGTAAGAATAAGTGTTTTCTTTGTCAAAGGCTTTTTCTACATCTATGTTTTTACCAGATAAATTTATTACATAATTCAAAGGAATAGCAAGTTGTACATAATAGATTTGAAGTTTTATGTCCAATTATTTTTTTTACTACACTACGTTATAGAAATGCTTGTTTCATTCCATAAATTAAAAATTAAAGAAATTTTTTTAAAAAAGAAAAAAGAAAATGTGGTAGACATGTTGAGAGTGAGGGAAAACTGATGAACATCTGATGTATATCCATTTCCTGACTAATTTTCCTTGTCTATGAAGTGAGAGGAAAAGGATGGAACACATGAGCTCAAAAATCTGTGATTGAAGAATGGAGATATTTTGGGTTTCACACAAAGTTTAACATTATTTTCATTACTCACTTATTTTGGGAAAATGTATGTTTTTATGTCCAGGCACATGAGGCTGGCCCTGATTTTCATCAATGTAAGTGGACAACTCCTTGGGGTCAGAAGCGTTATGTTTGGCATATGTTGTGGCAGCAGACACATCCAATCTTCTCCTACTTAAAAATATTTTCAGGGCTCATTCAGGAAACAAATTGATAGACTAATTTCACAGCTTACCTACATACATTTTTATCCACTATCCATTTCAAAATGGGTGTTTAAACAATCTCACATTATTGTGGATTTCAGTTTAATAACTTCAATGTCATCTGTGAATAGGAACCTTTAGAAAACCTCGAGATCAATAAAGAATACTTGTACATGAACACTAAAAGTAGTACCTGCCATGAAACTGACTAATATCTTAAGGGAACATATCACTCCCTTCTCAATATCCTTTTCAATTCTAGTATTCAGTGTATCACTGCAGAGACACCTGAAAAAGAGTCAGTCAATCAAGTAAGCCTTCATTTACTAAGTACCTACTCTAAACTAGGCACTAGGGATACAAATAAAAAGTTCAGTCAGTCCCTGCTCTCCAAAAAAGGACATTCTGAAAATTTGACTACAGAGAAATACCTATGTCTGAAACAAATGACTTCTTAATATCAACATCTTAAAATGGTAAAGTTATACTCCCTAAATTTGAGTTTTTCCTTGCTGTAAAAAAAACAACCAAAACCATAAAATCTTACCTCTTCATTTCTTTTATTTCTATTGGAAATGTTCTAAAAGAATGTGAAAATGATTTTCACAAACATATTTTAATTATTAGTAAGTAGTTATGTGAATTAGTAATTGCTAATGTCATCTGGGTCACCTTTTTTGGAGGTAAACGTAGCATTCGTGGACTAAATTTTACTGTTTTTGGAATCTTTTTAAAATTTTTTATTTCTTTAGCTATAGCACTAATCACAGAATTGTAAATTGATCCCAGGGCCATCTAATCTAACCTGCAACTTTGTGAGTTTTCTCTGTACCACTCACAAGTGCTGGCTATCCAGCCTTTGCTTCAGGTATTATGTTCCTTAAATGTCTTCTCTCCAGACTACCATCCCTGATTTCTTCCACCAATCGCCATGTAACATAATCTCAAAGTCTGGTCACCACTTTTCTGCCCTTTTCTGTATACTCTCCAGATTATCAATGTCTTTCCTAATCTTTACCCATCATTCCTTTAACAAAAACACTATTAAAATTAAAATGACAGGTCCAGGTACAAAGACCTGAACATGAAACTGAAAACCTTTATCTCAGTGGGTATCAAGTTATTAATGCCTACTCTTTGGCTTTGGCCATTCAGCCAGTTTCAGATCTGCTTAATGGCATTAAAACCCATCTCTCCTTTTTTTCTAAAAGGATAACATGAGGGATCTATTCTACTCTTTTGCTAAAATCTAGGCAAACTATACGTGGTGCACTGTTCTCTTCAGGTTAGTAACCCTGTCAAAAAAGGTAATAAATCTATTTTCAATGGCTTTTTCCTGATGAAGCCATATTGGTTCTTTGTGGCTATGAAAATTTAAAGATAAATCACCATGGTTCTATAGTTATATCTGCCAGTTCTTTCAGTACCAACAATGAAGTTTATTTGGGCCAATGACTTGAACTTACCAAGGGCAGCTAACTGTACTTCACTTATTCTGAGTATAGACTCTATTCTGTCCCTTCCTGCCCAATGGGAAGGCTCTTGGCAGAGAAAAAAAATAGCAAAATGTTTAAAATTTTTGCTTTCTTTCTATCATCAGCTATCATCATCGCATAGACTCTTCTTTTATATTCTCCATTTCCCTTGTATACTCTGCCTTTAAAATGAAGCTTTACTGTTATCCATTGCTTTCTCTAGTGGGCTCGCACCATTTAATTTCAGCACTATTCTTGCAGGAAAGTGTTATGCTTTTGTATCCTGCCACCTTCTCTATGTGTCCTTTTCAATTAAATTTAGGGGATCATGGGGAAAATTAATTTAAAACTGGAAGGAATTTTGGAGGCTATTGCATTGGTAACTAAGGTGGGATTTTCTTATCGTTTTAGAATGATGAATTGATTAAGTCTCTTTGATTGAGCCTTACTAGGTGAAAAGGCCCAGGCCCAAACCCCTAGCTACTAAGTGCTAAGTCCATGTGGGCATGAAGCCCTCAGGATCCTAAGGGGAGTTGCTATAACCTGAGCCAATAGTAGGAGCCTAAGTTTTGGTCGTTCAGATGACGATTTGATGAAGGCTAAAGAATGTATAAAAAGAGAGAAGAGAGCTATTTGCTTGAAGCTCTCACTCTTGGAGGAGTGTTGGCATGGGACTCTGGGCTCCCACTGTAAGAGCCTTCTGGCTCACCCAGATGTTGATGGTTTCTTTTTAACTGTGAATTGTATTTGGTCTTTTTATTATGTATGTTTGGAATTTGTTTGTATTTGCTCTGAAATTCAGGGTGCTGGCTTTCCCCCCTGAACTAAGGGAATGATATTTGTCTGTTGGGTTGAAATGATTGTTAACCCCCTGACGTTACTTTCCTTAGTAAAGGAGATGAAAAGAACCTGTGCTGGCAGCATCCTTATTCTTGGGCTTGTGTTGGTCTTGCACCCCCCACAACAGTTGCTAGCCAAATTGTTGCACCAGTTATCTAATCCTCCTGGACCCCATTTGTGCAGATACAGAAACTGAGGCCCAAAGAGGTGAACTTCAGTTGGTTGATGAGTTCCTCCAGCATGAATTTCAGTTTCTTTAGACAACTCCTCTTTTTCCTCAATTTTTTTCTCATTGCATCTTCCTATTTTTCTTTCTTAACAGATTTTTTCCCACCGGCTTGGGGCTGACTTGGCCAGGAGGATTTTGGGCAATATGATCCTGCCTATCCTTTCTCTGAACCCTTTGAAACCTGTTCTTCCACAATGTATGATGCAAGTTAAGACAATTTCCTATGAGAGAGCAGTAAATTTTCCCAAAGGTTCTCATCTTCCCCCCCCCCCCCCAACAACCAAGTCCTCCTGGTTTCTGAACATGAGAGAGAAGAGAATTTCCAGGTCCTGGTTCCTCCACCTTTTAAAGGCTGAGATGATTACTAATGCAGGTAAAGCAATTATCTGCTGTTTTCCATTTGGTAGAAGATCTGCAAGTATCTGAAGGGTTGAAATTTCCCATCATTGGATCATGGTTCTAGAACGGGCTTGTGGTCTGTCTTCACCCATTTCCCCTCTCCATCCAGGTGTTCTGATAGACGTTCTAATCGTGCTTCCTGGCTGCTGCCCCGAGCTTCCTCGCCTTTCCCAGGCATCACAGTCTGGATCGCAGTCTCTGCGGCTGAGAAAGCGGTGGCGGTGACTGCGAGCTCCAGGAAGGCCGTGAGTGGCAGGGAGGGACTTTTCTGGTGGGACAGATGTGCTCTGAGGCTCCTATCGCCTACTTGCTCCTTCCGAGGGTGAGGCGAGGGGCTAGGAGAAGATGGAGAAGGCAGAGGAGGAGGAGGCGGAGTTGGGGGAGCGCCCACCAGGCGGCATTGCTCAGCCAGCGGGCAGGGTTCCCTTACCAGCCAGCAGCAAATTCCCCCGGGATTCAGAGGCGCAGGGCGGACCCTTGCGCCTCGGCGCCGCCACTGCCACCGCCTTCGGGTTCAGTGGGCTAGGTGGAGGAGCAGCAGGGGTTGGGCTGGGGGGCGGGGAAGACGCTGTCCAGCACCTGTTTCCTCTTTTAGAAGCTGCCGCACTCGCTGCTTCACAGGCGGGGAGGGTGACCCGCTGTGCGGCTCTGCAACCTGGGCCGAGCCAGGCTTGCACGCCCCCGCCGCTCTGGCTCTTGCTGCCCCCCAGCTGTAGGTTTTCCCGTTGCCGGGCCTGGAAGGAAGAGTTTTTTTCTGAATATTATTTCTGTTGGTTTTGTTATTAACATGGTCAGTTATGTTGATAGTTTTTCTAATATTGAACCAGCTCTGCATTCTTGGTATAAATTTATTTTGGTCATACTATATGATCTTTGTAATATATCGCTGTAATCTCTTTGCTAGTGTTTAAATTAAAATTTTTGCATCGATATTCGTTAGAGAAATTAGTCTGTAATTTTCTTTCTCTGTTTTCTTCCTGGTGTAGATATCAGCACCATATTTGTTTCTTCCTGATTTCTTCTTCCTGGTGTAGATATCAACACCATATTTGTGCTGTAAAAGGAATTTGGTAGGACTCTTTCTTTGCCTAGTTTCCTAAATAGTTTATGTAGTACTGGGATGCATTTTTTAAATATTTGGTAGAATTCTCCTGTGAAGCCATCTGGCCCTGGGGATTTTTCTTAGGAATTTCATTGATGGCTCCTTCAATTTCTCGTTCTAAGATTTGGTTATTTAGATATTTTATTTCTTCTGTTAATTTGGGTAACTTATATTTTTGTAGATATTTATCCATTTCATTTAGATTGTCAAATTTATTGGCATATAGGTGGGTAAAATGCTTCCTAAAATTGTTTTATTTCCTCTTCGTCTGTGATGAATTCACTCTGTTCATTTCTGATATTAGTAAATTGGTTTTCTTCTTTCCTTTTTAAAATCAAATTAACTGATGGTTTATCTTTTTTATTGTCCCTACCCCCTCCATAAAACCAGCTTCTACTTTCATTTATTATTTCAATGGTTTTCTTCCTTTCCATTTTATTAACCCATCGTTGATTTTCATATTTTCTAATTTGGTGTTTAATTGGGGATTTTATTTTGCTTTTTTTCTAGTTTCCTTTAGTTGTATGTCCAGCTGGTCAATCTGCTCTTTCTCCATCTTACTGAGGTAAGGAATTAGAGATATGCATCCCCCCCCCCCACTCCCAAGTACTGCTTTAGCTGCATTTCATAAATTTTTATATGTAACCTCATTGTAATTTTCTTTAATGAAATCATTGATTGGCTCTATGATTTGTTTTTTGACCCAGTTTTTTTAAGGATTAGATCATTTAGTTTCCAGTTAATTTTTAATCTCTTTCCATTGCCCATTATTGAATGCAATTTTTATTACATTATGATCTGAAAAGAATCCATTGAGTATTTCTACCTTTCTACAATTGATTTTGTGGTTTTTATGCCCTAATATATGGTCAATTGATGTGTAGGAGCCATGGTCCACTGAGAAAAAGATATTCTTTTGCATACGTATTTAATTTTCTCCACGGGTCTGTCCTATCTAACTTTTCTAAAATTCTATTTGCCCTTTTAACTTCTTTCTTTTTAAATTTTTGTTTAGATTTATCTAGTTCTGAGAGGAAAATGTTGAGGTCCCCCACTAGGATAGTTTTATTTTCTATTTCCTCCTGTAACTCACTTAACTTCTTTAAGAAACTGGATGCTAGGGGGGCAGAGCCAAGATGGTGGCTGGAAATCAGGGAGTAGCATGAACTCCCCACCAAGTCCCTCCAAAAACCTATAAAAAATGGCTCTTGACCAATTCTAGAACTGCAGAACCCACAAAGTGGCAGAGGCAAGCAGGGCTCTAGCCTAGGACAGCCTGGATGGTCTCTGGGTAAGGTCTATCCTGCACAGAGCTGGGAGCAGAGGGGAGTGGAGCAGAGCAGAGCCCAGCATGGGGGGAGCGTGCCCTAGGTCCCTGAATCAGTGAGCTATGGCAGTTACCAGACCTCTCAACCCAAGGACACCGGAGACAGCAGAGAAGGTTAGTGGGAAAAGCTGCTGGGGACAGGGAGTTTGTGTTTCAGCCACTGCCCTGGGGCAGTGGAGGTGAGGCAGCTACAGAACTACAGCTGCAGTTTCTTCTGGCCCCAGGCCCACCTGGTGGGAGGAATTAAGTGGCAGATCAGAGCAGGAGTGCAGAGCCTGCTGAAGATCTAAGTCCATTCTGGGTTGGGGGTTCTTGGGCAAGGAGGAGTGCTGGTGTGGCAGCGTATCCACCCAAGCTTGGAACATAGAACTCTTTAGTCTACAAGCAGTCATACCCTGCTGAAAAACTCAAGGGTCAAGCGAATTGTCTGGGAACATGGCCAGGCAGTGAAAACACACCCAGATTTAGTCTCCGACTCTGGAATCCTTCTTTGGTGACAAAGAAGACCAAAACACACAGTCAGAAGAAGTCAACAAAATCATAGAGCCTACAACAAAAACCTCCAAGAAAAACATGAACTGGTCTCAGGCCATGGAAGAGCTCAAAAAG
>JAQQSZ010004504.1:0-14135 GCA_028646595.1 Phalanger gymnotis | reverse complement strand
TGTGGAAGGGTTTTACATAATGATATGCATGTGGCCTATGTTGAATTGCTTGCCTTGTTAGGGAGGGTGGGTGGGAAGGGAAGAGGGGAGAGAATTTGGAACTCAAAGTTTTAAAAAACAGATGTTCAAAAAAAAAGTTTTTGCATGCAACTAGGAAATAAGATATACAGGCAATGGGCATAGAAATTTATCTTGCCCTACAAGAAAGGAAGGGAAAAGGAGATGGGAGGGAGTGGGGTGACAGAAGGGAGGGCTGACTGGGGAATGGGGCAACCAGAATATATGCCATCTTGGAGTGGGGGGAGGGTAGAAATGGGGAGAAAATTTGTAATTCAAACTTGTGAAAATCAATGCTGAATACTAAAAATATTAAATAAATAAAAAAGATGTCCTGTGGATCTGTAGATCATGACATAGCCTCAGTTTCTCACTTGGCTATGGTGTTATTGGATGTAATGTTCAAAAAGCACAGGGAGGACCCATAAAAATCACTTTTCCTAGGATGACCACCGTCTGAATTGTAAATGGGTTGATGTCATTTCCTGGGCATTTGTCCTCATTTGGATTAAGATAAGAACAAAGCAAACCTGTTAAAAATGCTAAAACAACAAATACGAGGGGGTATTAACCAGAAGAGATCTGCTATGATGAAAGGCATGGAATCTGGGTCTGAAACGAATGTGCAATAAATGCGGTGGCAGAAGCTGAGTGTCTAGGTGGAGGTCATCTTCTATACTTTTGATGAACCATCCTCTGGTTGTGTCCTACCATCTCTATCTGTCATCCGAATCCCCTGCTACTGGGGTGAAATGTCTACCTGCATGTCTCTGCAGCTGCTTACTTTAATTCATCATTTAGAGACCTGATGACCTTTTTTCATTTCTCAGCCTTTCTGGCCTCTCTGCTGCCTTATTACTCTCACTCCCTAAATCATCACTCTTTTCGAAGTTTTTGTCACATTATTCTCTCCTGGTTTTCATTCTACTTGTCTGACTGCTCATTTTCTGTTTCTTTTGTTGATTTATCATCCGTATCATACAACATCATTGCTCTGTCCTGGGTTCTTCTTTCTCTCTGTATCTGTCTCTCCTCATTAGCTTAATTATCATCTCTGTATAGATGATTCACAGATCTGTACATCTAGCCATAGTTTCTCTCTTGAACTCCAGTTCCCACATCTTCAGCTGCTCATTGGACGCTTCCAAATGGATGTCCTAAAGGAATCTCAAACTCAGCAAGTCCAAAACAGAACTCATTGTCTTTCCCTAAATTTTTCTTCCTCATCCCACTACAAAACCTAACCATTTCTGTTCAGAGTACCAGAGTACCACCATTTTTCTAGTCTATAACCTTGATATTATTCTTAATTCCTCATTCCTCTTTAGAAGCAGTTAGAGAATACCTGGATAGAGTCCTGGGCCTAGGTTCAGGAAGACCTGGGTTCAAATCTAGTCTCAGATATAGCCTGATGTCAGATATATACATACATACATATGGGGGGAGAGAGAGAGAGAGAGAGAGAGAGAGAGAGAGAGAGAGAGAGAGAGAGAGAGAGAGAGAGAGAGAACACACTCTGTGACCTTTGAAAGGTTGTTTAAGCTCTGTCTGTCTCTTCTTCAACTATATATTGGGGATAATAGTAGTGCCTATTTCCCAAGGTTGTTGTCAGAGTCAGATGAGATAAAATTTGTAAAGAACTTAAGCACAATAGCACATTGTCTAGCACATTGTAGGAACTTAACAATGCTTGTTCCTGCCCCACCCTCTCCCTAAGTCAGCAGCCGAATTTTGCAATTTCTACCTGGCAACATCTCTTAACATTCTTCTCCTTCTCATCATTCACACAGCCAGAACCTTAATTCAGGTACCCAGAATCATTTCTTCCCTGAACTACTGCAGTTGCTTCCTAATATGCCTCCCTACTTCAAGCCCATCCCTGTTATAATCCCTCCTTTGCACAGTTCCCAAAGTGATTTTTATTAAGCACAGATCTGACCACACCACTCCCCTACAGAAAAAAACAAAACTCCACTGTAGCCTTACTGTCTATAGGATCAAAAGAAACTCCTCTGTATGGATTTTTAAAAACCTTAACAATAGGGTACCAAGATGTCTTTCCATTTTCATTATGCATTATTCCCTGAACTCTCTGGTCCAGCCCAACTGTCCTTCTTTCTATTCTTCACACATGGCATTTCATCTTCCATCTTTGCACTGGTTGGACCCATGCATTCCTTCCTCACTTTTCCCTTCACAGCCAAACCCAAGCATAATTTCTGTTCCTCCTAACCACTTTTGCTTTCCAATCTTAACCAATCTGTATTTATTTTGTATTTCTTTCAGTATATCTGGGTTAGTATATTTGGGTTAGAATATATCTCATGGAGCTGAATTGAGCTCCTCTGGCTACTTACTTCTGATGACATGCATGGTGAGATACATATTTGACTCAGTCCTGAAGGACTTATTATTTAGGATGATCAAAAAATACTTAGTATTTATATGGTTATATAGCATTTAAGGCAGGGCTGGAGAAGAAAAAGTCAGGAATAGTATAACTGAGCTGGACTGTTATTCAAAAGTATAGACAAGAGTAGTACAGAAAGGTAGATTTCTGAATCACTCTGATTAGAGGAATGGAACCTATGACTTTGTTAGCCCTAGGACAAGGGAAAAACCATTTGGTTGGGGATTCTACTTTCCAAGGACCTGTGAGTGCTCCAAGGTGGTGTTTGTATGTGGGTTCCTTTTCCAAACATGGGAAAGCTAGAGGAGACAGAGGCAAGAAGTTAGAATCAGAGTCTAGGCCTCCAGGGTCCAGACTGAGCTCACATGTGATACCATCTCAATAGCTACATCTGAGAACAATGGGTCATAAGTCACGCCCAGAAGATAAGCCTCACAAGGAACTCATCCTCACGTCTGTGTCAGTCCTAGTATCTAAAACCTTGTTCCTTAAGCATTCAATATGGTGTCTGCGGCCCCAGTTGTGGCAATATTAGGCATCTACTTGAAGGTCTACTCTTTCCAGCTTCATTTGTGACATCTAAAGTAAAGGTCAGTGTGAAACTAAGGGGATAATAATCTCAAGAGCTTCAGGCCTATTGTGTAAGATCCCATTTGGTTGATACAAAGTTTTACCTTGCCTCGTTAGTAGTATCAGAGAATGAACTTTAACACGGGTGTTCTGAATTCAAGACCATTGTTCTTTTCACACTACCCCCTGGTTCTTCAAAGTTGTTTGACTCATGCCTGTCACTGGAGCTGAAAATGAAAAAACAAAATGTACATCTTATGGGAACATTGAGATGCAAAACCAAAAGGAAATGCATTTTTGTTTGAAAGATTATAGTGATTAGTCTTGGACTAGCCAATGAGGGAAAAGATCCATTGATATGCACTGATCCTGAAAGCTGCACTCCTTCAGCCCGCATGAGAGGAATATGCAATATGGGCTCCATCAGCATTTTGCCTTTCTCATCTCAATTTGCTTGAGGGATGTGGGATCAGGTCTCCACCCAGCAAAAGACATTTGTTCTGATGTTGGAGTTAATGTAGGACACGAGTTCTTTGTTCTTTTCAGAAGACAGAACTATAATAATGTATAACTATAAATGCTAATATTCTAATACAGTCCTAGAATGCCAGAACTAGAAAAGACCTGAGAGTGAATCTAGTTCATTTGTCAAGTGACTAAGGCCTAGCCAAGTGAAATTACTTGTCCAAGAATACAAAGCTAGTTTGTAACAAGAACTCAAACACAGTCTTCTAATTCCACATCTACTCCTCTTTCTCAAATGCCGTGATACAGGCCCAAACTCTGCAAGGTATCCCTTGACCATCCTAACTGTAAGAGCCAAACTGCAGTTAATGGCTGAAAGTGGCCTGGGGGACTGCCCTTCACTAGATATTTCACTGTATGCATTTATTTAATATTCTTTCTGAGCATAGATTTGTGTTAAGGGTTATTAAGGATACAGACAAAGTCACTGCCTTCAAGAAGCTTACAGTCCCACTGGCTAGCCAACACACATACACATAAATAAACTAAAAAACAATATAAGATATGCCACAAGTTAGCAAATGATTACCAAATGAGCTGTGTAAAAAGGGAAAAAAAGCATCATTAAAGGCTTCTATGAAGACTCTTTCCATTTCACTAATATCCCTATTGGTTCATTTATCATCTTTATGCAGACGGGCCTGAAATCTATATATCCAGGCCTAACATCTCTCCTGAACACCAGTCATGCATTGCCAATGACCCATTAGATATATCAACCTGGATGTTTTGTTACTGCCTCAAATTTTTCACATCTCAAATGGAAATCCTTTTTCCCCTAAGCCTGTTCCTTTTTCAAACTTATTTCTTTTGAGGGAGCCACCAAGTTTCCCAGCCACCCAGATTTGTAAACTTAAATTATCCTGGAGTCTCCCCTTTCTTTCATTCCCTAGGGCCAATCAGTTCACAAGTCTTGCCCCTTCTATCTCTAAAACACTGCTTATGTCTGTTTGTTTTTCTCATTTCACATAGTCACCTTCCTTGTTCAGGCATTCATCATCTCTCTTATAGATTCCTAATTGGTATGCCTGTTTCTAGGCTCAGTCTATGTGCCTCCCCTCCCTTTTTCTCCCCTCCCTGTTGGACCTCATTGCCTCTCAAATATTGCCCTTTAGAGCTAAGCGGAATAAGCCCTGATACTTCTTCTGCATGACTGAAAACTCTTTCAAATATTTAAAGACAGTTCTCCTAGCTTCCAGAATCTTCCCTTGCCCAAGCTAAAAGCCCACACTCCTTTAATTAATCCACACATGGCATGGTCTCAAAGTTTTTCACCATCCTGGCCACCCTGCTCCTTACACCTCCCAGCTAGGCAGCATGCTTCTGAAAATGTGGCACCCAAAACTGAGTACCATAACTCATTTCTCATCTGACCAGAGCAGAGTAAAATGGGCCTCTGTCACTCTTCTTTTTTTTGAACACTATTACTTTTAAAATTCAACCTAAAATCATGCCAGTTGTTGTTGTAGCTTTTTATTGCCATGTTGTATTGTTGGCCCCAGCACGCAAAAACTCCTCCAATTTTTTTCAGATGACCTACCTAGCCACATTTCCCCCGTCTTGTGCTTTTGAACATAAATATAAGGCTTTACATACATTTGGCCCAATGAAGCTTGTCGAGATTATTCTGGATCCTGACTCCATCATCTAAAATATGATTTATCCCTCCCATCTTTGTGTTTTCTGAAAATATGCCAATCACGCCACCTATGCATTTATCCAAGCTATTGATAAAAAATATTAAACAGCATAAGGCCAATAACAAATCCCTGGGCACTCTACTAAAGACCTCTAGCCAAGTTGATGTCGAGCTATCAATGACTATTTGTTAGTCTGGTAATTTGACTTTTTCTGAATCTACTGTATGATTGTATAGCCCATATCTGGGCTGGACATCTTACGCACAAGGATACTACAATAGCCTTCTTCACATCAGGGTCTCTTTGAGAAAGAGGAGGAGGGAAGTGAGAATCAGAAATCTAAACAGACCTATCTGAAAACCAAAGGTCCAACGGCCCATTCTCTAGCCCACCATACTACATCTGGTCCATCTGGAAGCTTGGCCCCAGGCTGTTGCAACAGTCAAGCTAGCAGCTGCTGTGAGGGGTGAAAAACTAACAACAACCAGCTCACAGAATGCTGCAAGCCCAGGTTCTTTTCATCTGCTTTACTAAGGAAAGCAACAGTGAGGGGTTAACAAGCTTACTTTAATCCAGCATACAAATATCATTCACTTAGTCCAGCACCCTGAACTTCAGAGCAAATACAAACAAATTACAAACATCAACAGATAGACCTTGTCTGATTTGAATCGCAATGCATAGTTACCAGAGTTTAACAAAGTCCACACATGGGGTTTACAAGCTGGAGGGCTCTTAGCTACAGCTGCCTGGGAGTCTCCACATCAGTGAGCCACCAAAAGTGAGACCCCTAAGCAAATAGCTCTGTTTTCTCTTTTTATACACTTCCGGATGTCATCAAACATCATCTGAGCGACCAGAACTTAGGCTCCTTGATTGGCTCAGGTGTTAGCACCCCCCTTCATTGGCCCCACCTGGAGCTCCACCTTAGTTACCAATTCACACCCACCACATAGGCTTAGCACCTAATAGATAGGGGTTTGGGCCTGGAGTTTAGCACCTAGTAAGACTCAATCAAAGATACTAAATTAATCAAAGGAAACAAAGGCCAAACTCTTCAAGGATCCCCAATACACAGACTCAGTGAATTTAGGCAAGAAGATGGGGACAGAGCTTTACTGGATGAATGAGGGCAATGGGTCTATGAGGCCCTAAGCCTTAACAACATAGGTGACTGTTTCCAGAGTTAACACCAACTCTTTTGAATGGGAACAGTAAACTTTATGCTCCTTTGATCCTAGGGAATCCTGAGACATAACAGAACTTAAACTATCAGAGCCTAGAAGTTCAACACCTTAATGCTACAAATGACTCAGGTGCTCAATCCCCTCGGGCTACAAACTAAAGCCAAGACAGGGGATTTGCCCAGGGTTGTACAAGCAAGTTAATCAATAAATATTTATTAATCACTTACTTTGTGTCAGAAACTGTGCTAATTACCCAGGTAAATAGGGGCAGAGCCAAGATCAGAATCCTGAATCCCAAGTCCAAGGTTCTTTTACTACCAATTTACCTTAAATCAATTGGGTTATATGGAGTATTGAGCCCTTTTCAGGGCTGCTCATCCACCTTTGGTGTCCAACTGTCACCCAATTCTCACCCGTGGCTCCAACAAGCTATAGCAGATGCAGTGGCCACAGGGACAAAACCATCTCAGCAGATGGGCTAAACCAGGTTGAGGGTAACTGACCAGCCTCAAACCCATAGGTGAGTTAGGGGAATGTCTACCCCAAGTATGTGAAGACTTCCTCTTGTGGAATGGGTAGATGAGAGCAATTTGTTCCAAAGGCCATGAAGACAGCTGAAGCAGGTGTTGTGGAGAGCTTAGAGCTTGATCTGACATTGAAGATGCCAAGGCCATCCACTTCATCCCAGGCCATTGCCAATTGTCCTGGCTTTTGTCTTGCCATTGAACTTTGATGACTGTGGAATAGAGAGGGGGATGATGACTTTGTGCAGCTCTGCCTCACTTAAATACAGTTCACTCACAAGTCGAGACATCACCCCGTGATGTCATTGGTCCTCCTGGATGGACAACAAGGCTTGAGTTGATTATGTTGAAGTGAAAATTGTTATATATTCTCACTTTTGGGTCTTATTTTTCTTTGGTTGTTGACTGAAACATATTTCTCCACTGACTTTGTTCTTTTTTATTCTTAATATATATATATATATATATATATATATATACATATAAAGCTTTTAAAAAATAGTAAGTGATGTTTTGATCAGCTACTTGAAGTTGGCATCTTTTCTTAGCTAATAATGACTTGTTCACCCTGCTCTGGCTTCCAGAAGACTGAGGTAATTCAGTAAAACAGCAGTAAGCCCTTTGATGGTGATCAAAAACATCATTTCTGTGATCGTGCCTTATTTTTGATTTTTTAACCATACTCTGCTCCACAGCAAATTAGAGCAAATCCATTACTTTAAAACTCAAGAGAAGACATCCCTAATTCGATACAATATTTTACCTCTAGACCAGCTCCCTGGCCATAACACTCTCACTGTTGCCATCACATGGAAAAAAGGGGAACGACTCCAAGGTGGAAAAGGAAATGGGACTTTGAATCATATAGCACTTCAGAGCTGGAAAGGGCCCAGAGATTTTCCCCACATCGTACAGACATAAACATTTGAGAGATGGGAGAACACTTATGGAGCATGCATGCAAGGGGAGGAGATAACATGTACACACATAATATGCACACACATATATATCATTCCATGGTATTTTCCACTATATATGCACAGTCCATACAGCATAAGTCCCTATTGCTTTCACTGCAGGATCAGGCCTTTGGTCCAATTTAGTTCACACTGTAATTAGGGTTCTGGATGAGCAGAAAAGAAATGGTGGTGAGAAGATTGCTATAGCTATCTGTGTCTCTCTATAATGTTATACATGGCCTAGAATTTATTTGCACTCCCTACTTCATAAGGTTGCTGGCATAACCCTTGCCCCAAAGTCCATCAATATGGGGTTCTCTCCTTGGCTACTTGGAAAGGAGGATGAAGTTGGTGAAAGTGGAAGAGAAGAGTGACCAGGTCTTTTCAGTCTCTTTGGGTTCATCTTCTGGCTAACAGAGAGAGAAAGTGAGCCATCTCTTCAGTCCCTCTGAAGAGAAAATGACTCTGGGAAGAAGCTAATGTGTACTTTGATAATATCCCAGCTTGATATACTAGAAACTTGCCATACTAGAAAATTTCCTTTTGGGACTCTTTCTCTTGCTTGAGCTGAGCTATCTCACTCCTTCAAACTGTATTATCATTGTTGAGTCATTTTTCAGGTGCATTTGACTTCATGACCCCATTTGAGATTTTCTTGGCAAAGGTACCGGAGTAGTTTGCTATTTCCTTCTACTGCTCATTTTATAGATAAAGAACTAGGGCAAACAGGGGTAAATGATTTGCCTAGTAAGCTAGTAAGTGTGTGAAGCCAGATTTGAACTTTGGTCTTCATGACTCCAGGCCAGAGCTCCATCCATTTTGCTCTAGCAACCTTTGAGCTGTATGACCTGGTCTATATTCTCAAATGTATATTTTCTTCGATTTTGATTTAGCTCTTGATTCGGATAAACGTTTTTGCTTGTTTGTTTTGCTCTTTACTGTGCGTGTTCATTCTGCAACTGGCATTGGGTGAGAAGGGACTGGTCTTATATTTAAAGCCTGGGGCCCTCCTTCTCTATTAAGAAATAGCGATCAGGAGTTTAGCTCGAACCTTAGAATTACATTTCCTGGACTAATAATATTTAAGGGATCAGATAAATGCAATTCCAGCCTAGTACCCCCTGTCTCTGAGCTTCTGGTCCCAATATCCGGCTTCTTCTCTTAGCAGGAATTAAAGTCTCACTTGGAGAAGGTAGGAGACCAGGAGTAGGAGAAGGTGAGGAACCAGAACACTAGATCTAGTCTGTCTGTTCTTCTCCCACTTGGAATAGTTTGCCATTTCCTTCTCCAGCTCATTTTACAGATGAAGAAACTGAGGCAAACAGGAGTAAGTGGCTTGTCCAGGGTCACACAGCTAGTATCTGAGGCTAAATTTGAACTCAAGTCTTTCTGACTCTAGGCCTGATGTTCTAACCATTGAGCCACCCAGCTGCCCTTCTGAAGCCAAGGGTGCTGCATTTCTGGAGGGGATGGACTTGGAAAGCCACAGAAGCTTTCAGATTTACTTAAACACAATTCCTTCCTGTCTAGCCCTGGGGAACTGATCTGAGCTCTTCAGAAGCTCTCTGCTTCTACAAAGGCTGTAATGAGAGTTAATGAGGAAAGACAACCAAAGGTTGCCTGCTATAGCGTAGCAGAGCCTCTGTTAGCATAGAAGGAATAACTTTGACTCAGTGATGGTTTAGGAGCAAAGAATCATAGATCTCCATGGAAGGAAACTTGGAAATCTGGAGATCGGCTAGTCTACCCCCCCCCCCATTCTCCCCACCCTATTCCTTTTTTTTTTAAACAAAGAATAAAACTATGACCCAGAGAGGTTAAGAGACTTCTCCAAAGTCATGCAGATAGTAAATAGCAGCTTGGCTGAAATTTGAACCCAGATCCTTTGGCCTCAAATCCAACATTTTTTCTGCTATACTCTATACACTACAAATCAGCAAGAGACTGCATCACACGAATGCAGCAGAATTTACATAGGACTTTAAAGTTTGCAGGACATGATACACGGATTGCCTCATTAGACTCTCCCAACTCTGTCAGGTAAGTATGATTCATACCCCCATTTTATGGACGAGAAAATGGAGGATAGGAAGGGTTAAATGACTTCCTTTCTGTTCCCTATTTACCTTGTTTATACAGCAAGGAAGTGACAGCGTGAGGATTTGAAGCTAAGTAGGTCTCTCCCGACTCCAAGCTCTGTAGTTTTACCATAATGATTCAATGGCTCACCTGTCCGCTCTTACTAGCCTCACAGGGGATTCTATATTGACACGCCGAAGACAAAGATATTTACTATGAATCAAGGGTAACAAAGTTGTCTTTCTTATGTTTCAGGTGTACTGAAAACAGATTGTAAGATGTCAGTTGTGGATCTGTGGATGTGGAACTTGCAGGATGGCCCATGTCATCAGAGAAGCCTGGGTAGCGACCGAGTCTCTGGCCATCAGTGCACTTCTGTTTTTGTTTCCTAATTCATAAAATAGAAAGGACGACACTTTTTTGCTACATTCTTTAAGAGCAATTATTCCCACGAAATGGGTTTGATTCCTTTAGAAAATGAACACAATGTAAAAACTTGGGCTTCTGGGAGCCTGTTACAGTTGCAAGGAGTGCCCCCTAGAGGTCGCTTATCTCCTTCTGTCCATGTAGCCAAGTGTGTAGGTGGCTTTCCCTGTATTTGAGCTGCCTTTCTTCCCCAGGTGTAAATGACTGAGATAAGGGTAGGTAGGTAAGGGAGTTTGCTTTCTTCCTCCTCCTCCCCTAGAAGTAGTTACTGAGGAAATAGTGTGTTAATGTATTACCAAGATGCCAACACCCTGTTAATCCTTTAGAAAACATAAACACTTTGGATGAACGTGGCTGGTGATGCCCCCTGGTGACCCTTTAAAGTCACGGTCCAATCGGAGTGAATTGATAACTAATCTGAATGCCTTGCTAAAACATTAGCACCTATAATGGCTTCCTCCTCTGAGCTGTAAGCCCCCTCTTTCCTCTTAACTAAGGAAGAGATTAAACCACAATATGCAACCAATAACAAAAGGGGAAGCAAAGAAATGGCGCTGGCTTTGGAGTTAGGATCTCGATTAGAATCTTACCTCTTTTTACCTGCTTGACTTTGAGCAAATTACAGCTCCTCTGGGTCTCTGTTTTTCTCAACTGCAAAAGGAAGTATTTGGACTCAAAGGTTTCCAAAGACCATTTTAGCTCTACAGCAATGATTTTTATGATCTCCTTTTAAAAATACTAGTATGGGCAGGAAATAGCCCAGCCAAGCTCCTCTCTACAAAACTCCTCCACAGATCTAGAAAATGTACCAGACTGAATTCTGATAGGGTAACACGGAAAAAAGATACAGTGAATCATTTGTTCAGCCCAGGTTGGTATAGGGAGACAGGGATATTAAAACAAGATTAAATCAAGAGTACACCAAAAAAACTCATTTAGTACTCAGGCAGAGGCTATGTACCAGGGCAGGAGGAGGTCCCAGATCCATACTGGGGTACTTCAATGGGGAAGAGTGTCAAGTGGCAGCTCTGTCACTTAATACTAGTTCTGGATAACAGAGCCAGAACTGACCACACCTGTGGGTGGTATTCATATTTCAGGAATGGAGGCCCTGGGCAGAGTATTAAGAAATGAGAAAGTTCAGAAGCAAGCAGCAGAAGCAAGGCTCAGACAGCAGGAGCAGAATGGGGTAGCAATTCCAGTTTCTAGCCCAACCTGCAGAAGAATAGCCAGGGCAAGAATCCCAGAACAAAGAATGACTATTCTGTCACTCTTGTAAGATATAGGAGGAGGAGTTTTGTTTCCACGGAATAGAAGGTATACTTCCCCCCCTCCCCAACCCCAGCTTTAGAAGAAACCAGGCCTCAGGTCGGTCAGGTGAAAGGTCAGAGGCTTGTATGAATGCTTAAATGAACCATTTGAGGAGGGCATGACTGTAGGCAGTCAGGGGGTTATATCTGGCCAATGAAGAGCCTGGCGGGAGATTCAAGGTGAGGGTCTATTACAGGACTGGCTTCCATCTGAGTCCTTTGTACCTTCTTCTGTGCTCTGTTCAGGGGAGGTACCCATTTATTCACAGAGAATAAATGTAAATTATAATTAAAACATTCCTGGCTTCCCAACGAGTCTTATTCATTCCTAGACAATGTGAGTATATTTCTAACACTCTGAATCAGCAGAGCTTTCCAGTTTACTTATAAGGGCTGAGCCCAGCAGTAATCTACTCTTGTTCAAACACAAGCTCAGATCAGAAATTTACAGAGCTCAAACTGTAGGGTTAACAATTGGATTTTCCCTGGATCACTTTCACTTTGGAAGCACTGACAAATTCCAGGTCCCTAGCTTGTCCTTGAGATCCCAGAATAACACAACACTCAATACCTCAAGAAAGTAGCAAAAGGACCAGCCCCAAACTTCTCTGAAGAAGTGTCACAGAGCCCAGCTCTAACATCAAGTCCAAAGTCAAGAAGCAGGCTGGAAGAAAGATAAAGCAGCAACAACAGAATATCACCATAAAGAGCCATTATGATGGCAAGGAAGCTCAAGACACAAAGAGAGAAGAGTTGAGAATGTTGGGAATGAAATTTAAGGTAAGGTAAATTGAAGCAATTATCTGAGCAAAAACATCATTTATTAACAGGGCATGTGGCTGATAATAAAGGATAGGTCAAATGGCCCTGTCTGTGGCCAAAAGACCCAGAATTTAGGGTTCAATACAGCTTTTTTTAGATTTTTTTTAATTTTTAGTTTATAACACTCATTTCCACAGATTTTGGAGTTCCAAATTTTCTTCCCTTCTTCCCCTTCCCCCTCCCCCCAACATGGCATGGGATCTGATATATGTTCTGCATATACGTTCGCATTAAACATATTTACATGGTAGTCAAGTTGTAAAGAAGAACCATGATCAATGGAGTGAATCACGAGAAAGAAGAAACAAAACCAAAAGAAAAAAAGATATAGGAAAAAAAGAGAGCAGATAGTTTCTTTCAATCTGCATTTAGACTCCATAGTTCTTTATCTGGACGTAGACAGCTCTTTCCACCATGAGACCTTTGGGGCTGTCTTTGAACCTTGTATTGCCGAGAAGAGCCAAGTCTATCAAAGTTAGTCATCCCAGAATCAATATGTCTGTGGTTATGTGCAATGTTCTCCTGGTTCTGCTCTTCTCACTCAGCATCATATCATGTAGTTCTTTCCAGGTTATTATGAAGTCCATATCTTATCCATTTCTTATAACACAATTATATTCATATACCACAACTTGTTTAGCCATTCCCCAATTGATGGGCATTCCCTTGATTTCCAAGTCTTTTTTTAATTAGATTTTTTATTTTTAGTTTACAACACTTAGTTCTACATGTTCTTGAGTTTCAAATTTTCTTCCCTTCCCATCCTTCCCCCCCCAAGATGGCATGCAGTCTGATATAGATTCTATATAAACCTTTGTATTAAAGTTATTTACACAATAGTCAAGTTGCAAAGAAGAATTACGACCAATGGAATAAATCATGAGAGAGAAGAAACAAAACCAAAAAAGAAGAGAAAAAATAGAGAGCAAATAGTTTGCCTCAATCTGCATTCAAACTCCACAGTTCTTTCTCTGGATTTAGCTAGCTTTTTCCATCATTAGTCCTTTGGAGATGGTCTTTGAGCCTTGTATTGCTGAGAAGAGCCAAGTCTATCAAAGTTAGTCATCCCAGAATCAATAAGTCTGTGGTTGTGTACAATGTTCTCCTGGTACTGTTCCTCTCACTCAGCATCATATCATGTGGCTCTTTCCAGGTTATTATGAAGTCTGTATCCTCCCCATTTCTTATAGCACAATAGCATTCCATTACATTCATATACTACAATTTGTTCAGCCATTCCTCAATTGATGGGCATCCCCTCGATTTCCACTTCTTTGCTACCACAAAAAGAGCTGCTATAAATATTTTTGTACATACAGGTCCCTTTCCCACTTGTGTGATCTCTTTAGGATACAGCCCTAGAAGTGGTATTGCTGCATCAAAGGGTATGCACATTTTTATATCCCTTTGGGCATAGTTCCAAATTGCTCTCCAGAATGGCTGGATCTGTTCACAACTCCATCAACAATGTAACAGTGTTCCAATTTTCCCACATCCTCTCCAGCATTTATCATTTTCCTGTTTTGTCATGTTAGCCAATCTGACAGGAGAGATGTGGTACCTAAGAGTTGTTTTGATTTGCATTTCTCTGATCAATAGTGATTTAGAGCATTTTTTCATATGTCT